>JANHGO010004104.1:0-25686 GCA_024606505.1 Aquila spilogaster | reverse complement strand
GTCTTGAATATCTCCAGACAAGGAGACTCCACCACCTCTCTGGACAGCCTGTTCCAGTGCTCCGTCACCTGCACTGTTAAGAAGTTCCCACACACATTTGTGCGGAGCTTCCTATGCAGCAGTTTCTGACCAGTTTCTGGTCTCCTTCATTTCTTCATTGTTTTCCTCTATTTCTGGTGCTTTCCTACTCCCAGTTTTGAATTAAATTCATATTCAGTAATTGCTTCCAGCAGTGAATTGGGAGTGGGGCTTCAATGCTGGGAAAACCAAGACCGGCCCTAGTTCTTCCTCACTTGGTGTCATTGCCAGACCCTTTCCCTTTGGATTAGTTGCCTCCCAGCCCTGCCTGCCACTGAATGCTTCCTTGGCGCGACCTCCCAAGTCAGCAGCAAAGCTCAGAGCCCAGTGGGGAGGTGCCCTGGCCCAGCAAACCTTCCCTAGGGGGATGTCACAGGTACCTCCTGAGCCCAGAAACAGGGAGTTCCATCCTCCCCCAAAATCATTCCTTTTTCTTGCTCTTCCTTTTCCTCATCTCCGCGGAGGGGTCATGCCATGGGGAGGAGGAGGAAGCACTTGCCACAGATGCCCACCATGGGCTGACCCCAGTGCTGGCTCCCTTGCTCAGCGACGCTGGCACATGTCTCCCTTGGGGACAGACAGGGTGCCTGCAGGCGCCTGGCCCACCCCATAGGCACTGGGGGGGCAGGGCAGGGGGCCACTCACCCCTCGTCCCTTAGGCAGCAGCTCGGAGTTACCAAACGTTTGCAGACTGAGCACTGAGGCCTTAGTGCATCCCACTGCAGGGCTCTGGGGGCAGCGCAGCAGCAAAGGCTGCTGGTGGTGCCGGTGGTTGGGAGGGCCTGGGGAGGGAAGCTGAGGCTACCAGGTGCAAATCAGGTATGTTCCGTCTCTGCACTGATTGCTTGTGTCCCATGGACACTCCCAGGAGCCCCTGTACAGTTTGCACGCAGCAGGAGTCCCATGGCCCACTTCACTCTGTGGCTAATGAGTACAGGAAGAGTTTGTATTATTTCGGTTCTGATGTACAGATAAGTGTAATATATTCCTGATAATAAATACACGCGCCAGCGCACATGGTGGGTGGGCGCATAAAAACTGGGGTGTCCCACTGTGTTTTCTATATGTCTGTGCATGCAGACACCGGCACGAATGGAAGGCAACATGAAATCCCATTGCAGTACGTGGGCTCATCCCAACCCTGGAAACTCCCCAGGCAGAACGCGCTCGGTGCACAGCCCTTATTTCCTGTAGCAAACCGACGTGGCGGCACTGCTCTCCTGTGCAGGCAGGGCCAGCCTGCGGGCACTGCAAATCGCTGGGGGACGGAGGCGGGCTCATAAAGAAGGGCCAACAACAGGCATCGTTTGCTCCAGTACTGAGACAAATGCTTTAATGCTGTACCACTTAATGAGAAGTGAACTGCCAAAAGCTTCGTTTGGTGGGCGAGTATTTACAGTGGCAGCAGGATACAAGGGAGCTGTGCGTACGCGCCGGGGCAAAGTTCACATTCCGAAACGTAAGGCTTTAAGCGCTGCACGGACACAGGAAAAAGAAATCAAACCAAAACAAAGGTAAAATGATACAAAATAGATCCGTTGGCAGAACAAGCATCGAAACTGTTCAACACGCCTGTAAGAAATTCCGAGCAGCCATTAGGAAAACAGACCATCAACAGAAAGGTACATACATTTCGCTTCATAATTAAAAATAAAAACTGTACAGACTCTTCCATGGCTTCAGTCCCTAAAGTCACTTTGCTGCCGATGGCCGCATCACCACTGCTCTGCGCTTGGGCAGCTGAGGGCACGGCTCAGCCTGGGGGCAGATTCCCTGAGAACATCCCAGGAGGTGCCAACCTCCACGCCCTGCCAGGGTGGGCTTGGACATAGAGAGGGAACGGTCCCACGAGTAGGGATGGGGAGGAGATGCAGGCTTTGTCTATGAGTCAGTAGGAACGGAGGGAGCCCGCTGGTTTTGCCTGGGGGGAACGATGGTGAGCGCCCATGTTCAGAGTCCCCCTTGCAAAACCCTGCCCTTACACACCCACAAGGCTCAGGGCTCCGCTCCACGTCCCACACCAGGGCCGGGTGACCCCGTGCAGCCACGCAAGAGGAGGGTGAGCTGCACCCCAAGGGATGAGAAAAATAGGAAATGAAGCCAGAACCCACCCGGCAATGATCTTCAGCAACCAAAGAATGATGTTTGTGAGGAAACGCACGAAAGCCAGCCATGATTCTATGATTTTTACACCAAATTGTCTTCGTGGTGAGAAGGGCGCTGCTGTAACAGCATTTGCCTCTGAGAAAGGCTGCCCGGCCACGTGCTGGTGGCTCCTCTCCAACGAGCTCCTCTCCAGGTCGGCCAAATTGAGGCCGCCCTTTGGGCAGAGTCATCGCGCTGGCACCAAGGGTCTGCCCTGGCACCGAGCAAAGGCAGCACTTCTCTGTTCCCACCCCTCCATCTAGCAAAACGCATCTGTACAAAATATCCGTGTAATAATAAAACAAAATAATCGCTGAACTATTTACAAAGACAAGCTCAGTGGAGGAGAGGCATCTCGTTCACAACAGCGACGTGATAGCAGCAGTTGCACGTCCCCAGAGTTACCTGGAGTGACCTCTGGGACGTGCAGACATCAGCAGGGATGCAGAGACCGAAAAGAAATGAAGTGAAAATTAAAAAATATATATATTAAATCACCCATTTGAAAACATCACCCCAGAAACAGGCGGCCAAATCTCTACCTTTCAGCCTGCAAATCCAAGCGAGGCGGGGATGCAGCAGTGAGGGCAGGGCAGGGGCAGGCAGCAGTGACCAAGTCATTGCGTCCCTGTGCACAGCGTGGCGTGGGGGCTACCCCTCAGGGCTGGCACAGGCCATGGCACATTGGAACACAAAGCGTGGCGAAATAGAAGGATTTTCCTATGAAACCTCAGAGAAAAGGAAACGGCAGGAAAAGGAGCCCGATCCAGACTTTCCTTTTCTCCTACGTGCTGATAATATTCATCACAAAAGCTGAAATAAAGTTATGGGATATAAATACCAGAACAGATCCCTAAGAAGACAACAAAAATAAGTTAACATTTATATTAAAAAAAAAAATACAGCAAGAAATCTGCATATTTTGAGATAATTTTCTTTGGAAACATATTTCCATCAGAATTCAGCCTCACGGAGTCAGTGCTGAATGTCTCAGTTGCTCAGAGTTGGTACCCAAGGTAGAGAAAAAGGTCCTCACATTTTTGGTACAACGGGAAACTTCCACACCCTCTGAGTTTCCATTTTGTCCCCTTCCTACCACATCCCCAGCGCTTCCCGGGAGGCTGTGGCACACGTTGAGTTTTTGCCTGTGTTTAAAACAGAAGAAAAGATCTCAGCCTCCTGGGTTTTAATTCTGATACTCTTCTCTCCCTGCTTGAGAAGGACTTCATATGTGTGCAGGGAAAAAAGGACTGGCAGATGGCCAAGGCCATATGCCAGCCTAAAAGCACCCTGAAAATATACCCAGACAGCAATACGCAGAGCACGTTCCCTCCACCCAGCTCCAGCCCTGAGAAGAGCTCCCAGTATGCCAGAAGGCCAAGACTGCAGCTCCTGGCAGGCAGAAAGGCTGTGTTGGAAACCTGCAAGACACGACCCACCACAATATGACCGAGGGAGATGGTCTGGATCCCCTTTCTGCTGCACCAGGTTCACACTGGGTCGCTGGTTAAGCCACGTGGAGCCTGTTCCTCGGTCCCCACCATTATGGTGGGGACAGGCGCCCTTCCCCTCAGCAACAGGAGTTGTGATGGCCAACAGACCAGCAGCCCCAGGTGTCAGAGGCAGCAGTGTGGAGGACACCCGGGGCAGCACCCACACAGGTTAGGAGAGAGGATTTCTGCAGTATCTGCTTGGGATTTGTTTTCCAACACATTTAAATAATGACACTGCGTGGGCACAACCCACCCTTCTGATGCTTCCACGCGCTTTTTTTAGGGCAGTGAACTTGGCTGGGGAGATATTTGAGAGAACTTTTTTAATATTACCTTTCTTGCTGACTCAACACAGGCCCTGGCCTCACCTCTGAACTTCACAGAATCACAGAATGGCTTGGGGTGGGCAGGGACATCCTGCACAAGGTCTGGTTGCTCAAAGCCCCATCCAACCTGACTCCCAACACCTCCAAAGACGGAGAATTCCCATGGCCCAGGACATGCCATGCAGGCAGCACAAGCATCCCTGGCCCCACAGCAGCACAAGCTTGAGCGAGAGCATACACTGCTGCACGGGGTGGGTGGGCACCGTGATGCCATAACGCTCACAGCCAAATGCTTTACTCTACTATTGACACAGCCCACGCTGGGGCAGCTCCTCTGACTTCCAACCAACCACATTTTCAGAGGTGGGCTCAAGAGCACTTCTGCCACCCCACCGGTTCAGCCCCACTGCTGGTCAGCTGTGATGCGAAGAGGTAGAAGGCTCTTTGGAGACACCTGTGCCATTAAAGACATTCAAGTACTTGCACCAGATACTTCTATGACTAAGCCCCAAATCCCTCTGCTGAGCCTAAAGTTAGCAGAAACATGCATCTGTATTATCTGCACGCTGCCAAATGACCATCCAACCGACAAGCAGTGACCATAAACCTCCCAGCATTTTACAGTAGCGGTGTGTTTTAAAGTATACGAATGCCAAGTTAAAAGTTAAATGCAATAAAAACTATGAAACCCGATGCTCTGAAGAACATAAATCTTGCAGGTGCTTTCTCAACAAGGTGAAAGCTCATGTTTGCCGAGAGCCTTTTCTTCGTACGTACATGGGTGGTACAGCTCACATCAGGTGAAGGAAGGGTCTGGTCTAAGCGTGACAATAGCACTGCAGATGTGCTCTGTGTATATCAGGTAGAATATCTGCGGGGAGGTCATTCCCAGGGCTACTGAAAGAAGGGCCTCTGTGAGGCCTGGTTTCATAGCAGCATTTCAGGTTAACGGGCACACAGAAGCAGTTTTCTTTTTACACACTGATAAACAAAACAAAACAACAGGTCGAAGGAGGGGGAGTGCATGGCCCCAGACCAACTGACAGCATTGCTGGGAGCAGCCAACGGGGCAGCTTTTTTTCCTTGTGATCCCTTTTAACTGCGCTACTAAGCAAACTGCAAGCTGCAGCAGCAGGCCTGGGGATTCCCACACTGCGCTTCTTTCTTGCTGCAGTACTGATTCACCAGATGCAACACTTCAGGAGCCCCACGGCACAGCTGCCTTCGCTGCAGCGGTCCCCAGTTGCCCATGAGCTACACACGTGGTCATTTGCAGCTGTCTGAGGCAGTGTCCGTGCTCCTCTCCACGTCTGCTGACGCTGCGTATGCGGCTTCCACACTGTGCCATATTCCGTAAGAAAAGTAGATGATAAAGCCTGCAGGAACCAAGGGAGAGAGGGAAATTAGCTCTGTAAGGGGCAGACACCACTGCTCACACCTACAGACGCAGGCCGCAGATACAGGTTACTTATACACTGTATACTGTATAGAGATACTGCCCTCCTGACAGCTAGCATCTTGGCAGATCACATCACTGCCTATCTTAGAAAAAAAATCTAGGTTTAACCCAGGTTATAAAACCAGCAGTTGGAACAAAAAAACAAATGAAAAAGTAGAAGTGCCAACACAAAGACTGCTCCTCTGCGCACCTTGCTTGTGCTGGCTCACAGCCATCCTACTGCTCTTTCTTTTAATATGGATTCCTCACATGGTGACACACATCTCTCCTTGTTCAGCCTGTTTTGATGCCCAGTGACATCTTGAAAGAAGGCACAGAGAGGACTTTTCACGTTAAAGAAACAAAAATGTTCTGGCAGTCCAGGAGGTTTGCACAGTGGGGTTCCAATTTTGGATGAATTTCTGCCTGGAGCTGTGCAAGGCAGTGCTGGTTTAGCACCAGGATGTCCTGAGGGCAGGACTACCTGGCAAAGCGCTAACGTTCATAGGTAAACTGCAATGAAAAAGGGAATGAGGAAACAAGAAAAATGAGATCTGGGCAAAAAAGAAGCTACCTAGAGCATGGCTTTTGCCTTCATCAGGTTCAGAGCAAGTGGGCAGCTGCTTCAAGCAGCCCTTGTTGATTCACAGAATCATAGAATCACCAAGGTTGGAAAAGACCTGTAATATCATCTAGTCCAACTGTCTAGCTACCATCAATGCTGCCCACTAACCACGTCCCTCAGTGCCACATTTCCATGTTACTTGAACACCTCCAGGGACAGTGACTCCACCATCTCTCAGGGCAGCCTGTTGCAATGCGCTTCTACTATTTCTGAGAAGAAATTTTTCCTAACATCCAACCTGAACCTCCCCTGGTGCAACTTGAGGCCATTCCCTCTCATCCTATCGCTGTTATGTGGGAGAAGAGGCCGACCCCCACCTCACCACAACCTCCTTTCAGGCTGTACTGAGCAATAAGGTCTCCTCTGAGCCTCCTCTTCTCCAGACTGAACAATCCCAATTCACCTGTCTTTGACCCTCCAAGTCTCCTACCACTACAGGAAGAAGTTATAAAGCAGTACCTTGGTAAACCCCCAAAAGATGGCCATAAATCAATCAGGCAATTACAATGCCTGGACACACAGTGCTCAACATCTTCCCTGGGTACAAATGCACACAAACTAACAAAACTGGAAAAAAAAACAAAACAGCTATGTAGCTGACCATGAAGTGATTATGGAAGCAGCACTTAAGATGCAAGATAGATAGGCTGTTGTTTTGTCCTCACAAGAGTGTCACGACCCTTGAATTTAAAACAAAGCTAGAGACACACTGCCTATACGCTTCAGTGAAGTCAGAGAGGGCACCCAACAATTAAAAGAGTGCAGAATCCCTCCCTGGAATGCTACAACAAATTTATAGTTAATGAAGTCTCAAAACATTGAGCACATAACATCTTTTTTTCCTCTTTTGAACTCACCTATGAGCATCCAGACTGCAAACCGTATCCACGTGCCTAGGTCTAGCTGCATCATGAGGTAAACATTCACAAAGATACTCACGATAGGAAGAAGGGGCAGAAGAGGTACCTGAAAAAGCAAGAGGGATACATTACATCTGCAGGGCAGAGCAGTGGGCAGGCAAGAACATTGCATCCCTTGCTAGATGAGATGTGATGGCTGCTACCATCACTTCAGCTGTTGGACCTGAGAAAAGGCAAGGTTAGATCTAACTGTGGTACATGAATCCCCTCTGTGACCACCACTCATCACTCTAGTCTGTTTTGGTTTGGAAGGAGACAAGAAGCCAACTTCAGCTCCAATATTATGAGGGGAACAAGCTAAGAGGAAAACCATGGGCAGCACTGTGGCACCGTCTGAAGACAAGGACAGGGTTAAGGAAACGTGAGAGGAGGGACCTGAGGAACTTCACCCAGCAGGTGCTGAAGTTGTTAAGAAATATACAGCAGGGGGATGATCTCTTGAGGCCCCTTCCAACCTCTGCAATTCTGTGATTCTGTGTGGTTCTGTGAAATGATTCCAGAACAGAAGACAAGACCAGAGCAGCTGCACCAACAGTGCTTTAGTGATTGGAAAATCAGAATACCATAAAGCCAAAGTGCAAAGATCAGAATCTGAAATATTAAAAGCCTGTCCTGAATTCATTTTCACACCCAAAAAAAAAGAGAACACACCACATTTATGGTGACCAGCTATCCACGTCATTAAGAAGGGGATGGGCGATGGGCACGCAAGCATTGTCAAATAGCAGGGATAAATGACATCTCCCTAGGATGGTGAGGTATGTACCTAGAGACTGCAGAATGATCTTTAAACTATTAGTAGGTACCTTTGAGAGCTCTTGGTAGACCTGAAAGGTCTCCAAAATCTGGGGAAGAGAGACGAATTACCTATTAAAAAGAAATACAGGAAAACAACTGGGAAACAAACCAGTCAGCCTTGGATTCCCAGAGAGATTTTGGAGAAAAATCACTAAGCAGTCAGGCTGTAAATGCCTAAAAGACAACAAGGAGATAAGAAACAGCCATTACAGATTTAGCACTGACAGGTCTAATTGTATTTTCTCCTTGGACAGAGGAGTGCCTGAGGGGAAAAAAAAGGGAGATAAACTACCCTGAGTGTCAGGCAGAAAGATCCTCAGAAGTAAGTTCAGAATATACAATTTAGACAGCAGTTCCTAAGTTTTCTGCTCCTGTACACTTCTGCTTCCACTTCCATATACCCAAGATGAGCTGCAAACACTAACTATAGGAGCAGTCAAAATGAGAGCACTTCAGAGGAAAGGATTAGAATCCCAAACAGTCTTTATAAATTGGAGAAATAGCCTGTAATCAATATGATGAAACATGACCTGCAGGATTATACTGAAAAAATGACCTGTATTTGTCAATATGTGCTTGAGCAAGGCAGGAAAATGCCAAGAGTTCCTCTTCCTTAATTCTGTTAAAGAGAGAGCGGTCATCCCGTCATCTCCACAGCTAACAGCAGAACATGAAAATATTAGCTAAATATGCGTTGTGGAAATTTAGACTAAGCTATTGGGAAAAGCTTGCCAGCTACATGGACAACAAAGTACTTAAAACATGATGAGGAGAAGGGCTGGTGTCCTTTCCCTTGGAAGTGTTAAAGGACTGAACTGCCCTTTCACATTGGTCCACATACATCCCATCTGCTAGAGCTGGCAGAAGAACTGGTGCTTTTGAGTGGGTGTCCCTTTGATCTTCATGCATGACCTTGCTTCGTGGGTTCTCTCTCCTTCTATAGCCACAATCTCATGTGGCCATTTTGATCTGCTGGAAAGTGTTCCCTTTTCCTCTGGTCTCTGTTTCTTCCACAGCCTATAGCCACCTGCTTTCAAAAGCATACTCCTGCCCTTCTCATCTGGCCACATCTCTAGATCAGGCTCTGTCCTCTCAGCTTCTCCTGGACTCCACTTCTATTTACATTTCTTTTCAAGTCCTCTACAGTTATCTCTGATCTGATCACTTGTGACTTCCTCTCCTAATTCCCTCCTCCACCTCTCAGCTAACTCCTTCAGACCGCCTCTTTCTGTGCTGAATTTGCATATTCCCATGGGGTGCTGCTGGACAGACCTTTACACTTACATTCTCTGTGTGACCATTCGGCCAAGTCCCTCCTGATACCGTTGACATGCATTTCCTCCTCCAACCACCTCCAAAATAGCTCTTTTCTAACTTCACCTCCCAGGACACTCACCTTAAAGGAAAGTTTAGTTTTGCTTTCAGGCTGTTTCCATACAATGAAGCTGATAATGAGAACAAGGATTGCAGCAATAATCCATACTGCCTTTATCAGCATGCTTGGCTCGAGGGCAGTTAAGACACAGCTGCCCACGATAAGGAAACCTGTGAACAGACACCAAAAGCTTACTGATACCTTTTTTTTTAAGCAAGAGGAAAAAAAACAACAAACCCAAACCACAAGCAGGCAAAGCAAAATCTGAAAGCACAGCAAACAAAACTGTAAAACAAGGAAATACAAATACCTTTCCCCCTACACAGCCTCGCATACCAAATCTCTGTATTTCTTCTGAAGTCTTCATTTGAACCTGAAGATCCTCAGATCTTATTGAAATTACAAGCAGTCCTTAACAAGCAAGGAGGTGAGCTTCCCCACCATGGTGAGCACAAGGATCTACCAGCTGGCTCACTGCCCCAGAGCCACAGTATTTAGTACTTACCAATGATGCAGGTGGAGATATTCACCACCAAGCCAGAGAACTTGGAGGGGTCTGAATTTGGGGGACACAGTATGGCTTTGAGGGAACATTTCTCCTCTTCCTCTGGCAGAAACCCAGTCTGAGACTCACTCGTGCTCACAGACTCATTGTTATCTGTCTCCTCTGTTGTTCGAGCCATCTGGTATGCCAAATTAGGCTGCTCTGGCTGATACCTAGGAAAAGAAAAGCGAAACAAAGAGCTTACTGGTTTGGTGCAGAGTACCACACAGAACACTGACTGCACCCTAGATCCTTCTAACATAAGAATATGCATACATAATGTCTACAGCCTTCTATTTCAGAAGAAAATCTGAGGAATAACAAAGCCTTTATATGAAAAAAAAACAATTACATGAGCAAATACAATCAGCTATCATCAACTAAAGCTTGGTTGCAAAGCCAATGTTTTAAGATGGACAGTATTTCCTTTTAGAAACCCTATCACGCAGATCACCAGAATATTACTGGGTGATAGCAGCAAGGACTGGAGAAGCAATTGGGAGGAGAACAATCAGGTGCTCATAACCAGCCTATGGGGTTATCTGTGGCTGTTAAGCCCTCGTGTTTTGGTGTGGAAGCAACTGAACTAACAGCTCAGCAGATATCACACCCTAGCAGCTGCTGATCACACCACACAGTGACATTCCCTGTGCCCTGATCTCCTCTGTATCAGTCACTTCTGCTACTGCTGTCTACTGCTTCATAATGAAGGAAGAAGTAAACAAAGAACTGTAATTTTTTGTTGCATATGTGGATAACACTTCATCCAATGAGGCACAACCACATGGATCCATACAGAAAAAAACATTCTTCCAATATCAAGTTTCCTTTAAAATAAGGTTTTGCAGGAGACTCACAGCTACAAGAATAAGAAAAGAGCCATTTTGCCAGAACCCTTAAGATCAGTCCTATGGGGATATGCTGACAATGAGATCTTTTGTGACATGTGAATTGTGAAATGCAGTGAAATCCTTGGGTCCAGCCACAGCAGGGTATTAGTCACAGCACCCTACAGCTTTGGAAACAATTTAGCTGTTCCTTCAAAAGGCAGCTAATCAGCTGCCTGGGCTGCTACAAGGCTGTCTGTCAGCTCCACAAATCTATGATGGGGAAAGTGCCATATCATAGAGACTGCAGCTTGCAAAAGCAAATTAAGAAGCCATTTATAGCTATATGGAGAAGAGGAAGCCAGGAATCCAGAGGGAAGATATGAAGGGCAAGGAAAATCCTCTGGCTCTGTACAGAGGGGGCACGGTGGACCTCACAAGCACAGAGCAACGGCATTAAAATACAGTGTTGGCCCCTCATCAGCTGAAACTCGTTCTTAGTTCAAGGCATTTGCTGTGAGCAGGTAAAAAACATTCACTAGACTTTGAATAACTCATTGAACACATAAAGGTATTTTTCAGCAACATCTTCAAAATCCAGTCCTCCTGGGTAGAGTGCTGTTGTCCGTGAGGTGCCAAGCAATTAAGATACTCAATCTTCATCTTATTCTGGGGAAGCTATGGGAGTTCAGCTCTTTTAATAGACATGCACTGAGTCACTGATCCTGCAAAAACCCGCTCAGCTTCACTGCTGATGCTAAACTTTACTACGGCTACTTTACTTCCTGGCACAACCTGCAGCAATTGCTGACTGAAGGGTATCCTTGCTGACTTTCTCAAGGATGCAGCCCAAAGGCAAAACTCATGAGCAGTACAGCCATATCTTGCCTTAGTGCTGAGGTGTGAGCAGCTGAACTCTCACTCCAGGGTCTCAGAGGAACAGCACAGGAACAAGGAGCCTCCATGCATTTGTTCGTAAGCTGGTTCTGTTCTTCAGACACCAAAAAGGAGCCAGATGACCAAGGACAAGCTGCTCATAACAGTTTCTTCCAATGCTCTCATCACAGTGTAACCGTATTGACAGAGACACCTTTCAACAGCCTATTTGCTCATTAATTCCCTTTCAAAAGACAGCCTGAAACTGCATCCCCAGTGGGAACAAGAGTAACGATGAAGCAGACATCCAGGACCACTCATCTGTCACTCCTACCCACCAGTACATCTCCTAGGACATTCAGAGTCTGTCTGACTGCTGCTATGGTGGCATGGACCAGGAGCTAATCAAGTTCAGAGGACACTTTTGCATCTCCAACTAGTACAATTCCCCATGACCTTAAAGAAATGAGTCTTTCATACTCTTAGCCAGAGTTCAGTTTCACTGGGTCTATAGAAACGAGGAGGGCATCCCACTGCACAGTGTGGATTTCTGTCTGTGTGAGCCTATTTCTACATCCATACCTCAATACCAATACGCAGGCTGCCACCAAGGAGTAAGCCAGGAGGGTCCCAATAGACATGAGATCCACAAGGTCTTTCAAGTCGAAGAGAAAGGCCATAATAGCTGTGGGAGGAGAGGAAGGTGAAAGGGAAGAAAACACTAACACAGCAGAATATGCACTTAAGCATTAACAACAACTCAGCACAAGTGTGACTGCTGCTCAGGACCTGGCAAGGGAAACCCAGGGACCCCAAGCCATACTGATAAGGGGACAGGCAAGACTCATTGCATGCCAATGGCCTTGTAACTCCCTGAGCCTCACAGGATGTCACAGCACAGTCTCATAAACTGGAAGCAAAGGAACCATTTATTACAGTAGGTTCCCAGCCTGTTATACGGGTATGCTGAAGCAAGGGCATCCTACAATACACCTGTAAGAGAAGCAAAGCTGGAGTGACATTCACCTCTAACCATCAGCAATGAGCAAGTGTTTAAACCTCAGCCTCATTGCCTGAATCTCCAGTCATAGCTGTAGCATCCCTTAGACTATACAGCCTGCCATCTCTTACAGATTACTTTGTTTTCACACTCTCACTAGGCAACTCTTTGTTGTACGGACCTTTGTATAACGGGTTTCAAAGCAGAACCTGACCCAGTCTGTCTCTAATGCACTGCCTCACACTCAACAGCCAAAGCAATGCCGTATCTCAAGCTTCAAGTGCTCCCCAAACCTGCAGCTCTGGTTGCACTTTGGTCCCGCAAAGAAGAGACCACAAACCAAATTTCTTTCTTCCTCTGGCTCTTTATTCTTCACTTTGGGCTCAAGATTCCCTGAAGATAAAGGTGGCAGAGAAGCAGCTGAATGAAAAACTGCAGGGCCTGGGTTGCAGCTGTAGAAGGCTGAGCTGTTTCACCAGAGCTTAGAGCTCATCATAACAGTTTGGCAACAACGCCTCCAAGGTGGCACATTCTACACCAGTGGCTTATCCCAGATTTGGATGGCAGAAGGTAAAGAGAAAGCAGCAACACCCTTCTGTTCGCTAGGCACTGCGAGGAAGGGGGGTGTGAGGAAAGGATAAGCCACCCATCTTTGTTGTCTGTGAGGTTTAATTCCCCTATTCTTGGGACAGAGGGAAGGAGAGGACAAGACTGTGACCAGCTGTGACAAACTGATTAACAAATGCCTGTGCCACAGGGTCCATCTGCTTGTCTCCAGCTGCTCTGGTGCCTTCTGCTGAGCACCTACCTACAGATACACAGTGCACAGGGCCTGCAGCCAAGCCAGGCCAACAGTCACAGGGATGCTGGGGCACAGCTGGCTGCCACTGCAGGGGGTTAATTATTTGTAAAGCCGACAGAGCACCCAGGGAGTGGATGAAGGCAGTTCTTGGCATGAGACAGGATATCAGCAATGAGCTCTGAGCAAGAAGCACAAACACGCAGCGAGCTAGTCACACTCACCCTGCCCTTTCTCTCCCAGGCTTCAAAAACCCAGGACATGCTCTGGGAAGTCACGCTGTGCAATATATCCGATTAATGAGTGGGCTAGCGTCAGGCAGCCTTATCTGCTCCTAGGATGAAATTACGTCTCTGCTCCACTCATGCATGCAAGTCTCAGGATGTTACCTGCAATGGCTCCTGATGTCACTGTTGCAATTATTGGAGTTTTCCTCTTCTCACTGACTTTAGCCAAAAATTTAAAGAGAAGTCCATCTTCTGCCATAGCATAAATTATTCGAGGCATCGGAAACATGGAACCAAGGAGACTAAGAACACAGAAGGGGAAATAATCTGTTTAGAACACCCCCGGCGGAGCACAAGCACAAAACAAAAAAGGAATCAAGTTTATGGTGGTACAAACTGAAACAGGTGGCTCTCATTTCCTTCAGCTTCTTTGAAAGGCTCCCTCTGAACACCCAAGTTGCTAGTAGCTGGAAACTAAGTAACAGCTCCATTAATTTGGATATCTAAACTCAACCACGGGGCACAAAAGCAGCCTGATACTAAGGTGGCAAAATACCCTAACTTCTGTGAGCCTCTATGAGTTGCTAATCTAATTGCATATGTCTAAGTTGATCTGAAACAGGGCTCCACAGTGCATAAGCAAACGACATACTCTGCATCCAGCCTGCCCTGCCTCCTGGCCAGATGGCTGTCCTGCAGGCAACCTGCAGACAGATTGCCCTCAGTATGATGAGCCCTACATGCTCCAGAAGATGCACCCTGGACTACCTGACACACTTACACCCAGCAGGCAGGATGTCTTGCAAGCAAACTGTTCTTGCACTACAAAGCTGTCTCCATGATTCACTGATTCTAGATTCATATTCCAGAGATGCACCTACAGGGTTTGCTGCTAAGAAAGGAGTTTCTCTAGTGATATTGGTCATGCACATCCCTGAAATGTATCACAGGGTGAAATCCTGGCCTTTTTGAAGTCAATAGCTCTGAGTTTCATCCCCAATTCTAGCTCTTCTAGTAATCACCCAGGGGAACATGATGAAGGCAAACAAGCTGAGCCACTACACAGCCCTGACGTGCAGCATTTTGTAAAGAAGATGGAGTTAAGCATTTGTTGTGAAAGATGCACCAAGAAAAAGCAGTGTCTCACCTCGTAGAAAGTGCACATAGGGAACCAACTGCCACTGCATAATTGGCTCCATCCCAGCCTACATACTTAAAGGCATTGGGTAACGGGCTATTGGTATCCAGCTGGTAGTAAGGCATCATGAGTGTCAGGGCAGCGGACACACCAAAATAAGCCACAAAGCAGATGAGCAGAGATGCCACGATGCCAATAGGAATGGCCTTCTGAGGGTTTTTCACCTCCTCACCTAGAAGAAAGAAATTGAAATATCAGCTCATGGACAAGTAAGAACTATCAGTGCCTACTTTCATGGCATAAGGAGCCCTTCACATACCCAAGACTGGATGTCTGCTCCCAGTTCTGCTGCTCCTGTCACTCCTTCTGACATAAACATCTGTGGAGGACTTGTAAACCCAGGCACAGAAACAATTTGGATTAAAAGCAGTCTCTTCTCCCAAGAGTTAATCTATCTCCAGCTACTCCTGCAATGCCATTGATAGCTCAATGGTCACAAGTGACAAGATTAAAAATCATCACACAATTGTGGGGCAAATATTTGGGTGAGAATTTCAGTATGTATCTCCACCAAAGCAACAGCACTGTGGCAAGAGCACCCTACATACCCAGTTCCAGGGAAAGTTACTTTGGATGGCACACCTGAAAATCATATGGGTCTCTGGAAATCCCTCTCAAAAAAACTCCCTCTATTTTCTTTATGGAAAATTTTGGACTACCAAGCTGGGGCAAATGTGTTAAAAAGATTCTCCTAATTCAGGCAATGATTAATTAAGAGACAATTTTGAGCCTTCTCAGTCCTGCAGAGCTGCTCATCTCACAAAGCGTACATTTCTGAGGCTTGGCATTTCAGGAGGATGAACCAATAAGCAGAGATGCATATACCTCTAAGTCAAAGCCAGATTAATGTGCTTCTCCATGGAGAGGCCCTAGGGCTAGCTGAAGTAATGGAGCTATAGCATTTCTCAAACACCCTGGAACACAAGGCAGTACTTCTTTATCTGTCTTTGTGATTATCTCCTCTCTCTGTTCCTCAGCTCTTGTCAAATGTGAAATTAAGGATAATCCTTCCTTTCTCTGGGGGAATTAGATTCTTCTAAGCCAGGAGAAATGTGACAACACTGATGGTTTCTTTCTCAGAAGGAGATCTCTGAACCCTTGGAGATAAAAATTCCCTTTCATTCTGAGGTACAGCTTTAGGGTGCAGACTCCTCCTCAGAAGTGCCCTCTTTCTGTGTCTCTTTAAATACTCTTAAGTCAGTGGAGCACCTTCAGTTGAAGGCACTGGAGCATCCTATTTCAGAACAACCTGATTAAAGCATCATCTGGAGTGGGATGTCCAAACTCCATCAGTCACACAAAGCATCGGAACCTGGGTTTTCTTGCATGCTAAGTCAGTACAACTGGCCATGTTTCTATAGAGCTGGACCTGGTTAGTGCTATCAATGAGCAACTGTGGGACTGGGCCTTGGAGGCAAAGAAGAAAAGAAGTGTTTTGATGGGTTATGCAGCCTGCCACAGCAGCTAGAAGGCAACATTCGTGCACCCAGGGACTTGGATATACTCAGCACTTTTATTATCAGGAGCAGCAGAGTCAAAAATGTATTATGGGCTGAAGTTGAAACAGGGATAATGAAAGCAGTGTCCTGGATTACCGATTATCTGTGCTGTGCAATATTACCAAAAGCCATTCAACCAGCAACTGGGTTCACAACTGGAATGAAGACATCCTCCATCTTACCTGTTGTAGCAATACAGTCAAATCCCACGAAAGCATAAAAACATGTGGCTGCCCCTGAGAGGACTCCTTTCAATCCATAGGGCATAAACCCTCCAACACCATAGAGCTTTTCTCCCTGTGTTTGACTAAAAAGCATGGCACTGGGTTAGAAGCATTCTGCCTAGGTGGGAACAACAAAACTATTCATACAGCTTACAGTGACGTCCACAGCTGGAGTTCAAAGGAACGTGCTCTCCTTTTCACATGCCAGTATACAAATACCAGGCAAAATGCTAAGCCCTACACACTGCTCAGCTCTGGACTGGCCTGCAACAGTCTGGGGAACGCATGGAATACAAATGATTCTGTTTATTCCCATCACAGAAAAAACCATGAACACGAAGGTTCCTCTCCTAGTATTATTGCATTTACGTAGATACGCCTACTAATTTAATCAAGCTTTTGAAGAAGCCCAACATGTAATTCTTAAAACTGAAGTCAAACAAAAATGTCAGCTATCCACTGTTCACCTAAAACAGACTCAGATGAAGTGAGTAGACACCAGAGAGCAACGCAGGGAGCCATGACAACATAAAGTCCACCCAGAGCTCCACCCTTGACTTCAAAATTCCCTATACCAACTTTGTATCCAAATTCCACACGCCACCCTGAGGGAGGTAAGGTGCCTCCACCTCTGAAACACCAAATGCTGAGCCTGATAAAAGTTTATTAAAGCCAAGAGACAGACATCTAATGACTCCTGTGCACTCAGGATCAAAGCCTGATATACAATTACCTGTGTTGAAACATTGTCTAAAACACCCTTCAGTTCAAGTTAACTGAGGCCACTCGAAATTGAGAGAAAAGCCTTTGTCATGATGAATTAAGGCAATTAAATTAAGGGAAATCCCAGAACTGCAACTCTTATTAGAAAGAATCATCCAAACTCTCTTGTAGAACTTCCATTGAGAGATGAAAGCTCACTTGTTATTTACAGAAATAGTACAACCCAAATATGGATTACTCTGGAAATAATGATAAAGTAAACCCCAGATAGACTTTACAAAAATAGTAAGAGCTATGGGTGAAAGAGCTACAGTTATACTTTGAAGCTACTGCACTAATTGCTACTTACATGGGAATAGCAGGAGGGAATGAGGGGGGACCTTTCCTACAGAAGCGATTTGTTCACAGGGAAGAAGTTCACAGCAGGCTGAATTCTGCAGAGAAGCCCGATCAGTGGCTTGTATACAAGCCAAACTAGAGCCATGCAATATTTATAAATCTCTCCAGCTTGTGCCAAATTGTGTTTCCTTGCAGACCAGCATGAAGGGGTTAGATAGCAAGCCAGGACTGAGCTGATGTACACGGAGACATTCAAAAGCCACAGAGCAGTCACACTGTGTTGAACGATCTCAAGCAAAAAATGAATAGCCTTGTATCACTGGCTACCCTTATAAGCTCCTTAATTTTGGTCTTGTGTAGGAATACAGGATTTTGGCCAAGTAGCAAAATGTCATTAAAAATGGATTTGTGATATGTCTGCTGCAACGCATTAAAATAATCTGCAATTTGCCTCCTATCTTCTCCTGTATCTGGAACAAGGTCTCCAAAAAACACAATCGTTCTTCAAGGAAATGGCCAAGGCATCCAAAGGAACTACACAGCTGTACTTGGTCAAGGCTTAATACAGGCACAGCAGTCAGCCTGGGGAAGCCCTAAGTATGAGGTTACCTGCAAAGCTCTTTTCTCTCCACTTTGGACTCCAGTCATAAGACTGGAGTTTGGTAAAGGAGGGAACCATCCCATTCACAGGTTCCCTGAATCTCTCACAAATCCGCCTGCAAACATGAACGAATTTTAAACCTGAGAAGACAAGGTCCAACTTACTTGTTTCCATGAACGCCGTGGCTGGTGTTGTAAATGTCCTGTTCAGTCAAGTGCCAGTTTTTAACAGATCCTTTCACGAAGCCAGAGACCACGACAAAGCCAATGACAAGGATGTTGATGCAGGTGAACACTTTGTTCACCAGGGCAGATTCCTTCACACCAAAAGTTAAAAGCCCTGGTAAAAATGGAAAATACACAGTCAGGTATTTCACCAGCACAGCATGCATAGGGGGCTGCCAAAGGCAGCACAACAGCTCACTTACTGAAAACATCAACGCTGAGCTCTGCCCACTGTAGTATTTCTGTTCCTCCACAAAGCCAGGCAGCTCAGGTAGGTCAGGATTAAGTCACTGGGAAAGGTGACGGGGACTCCAGCCCACACATTACTGATGTGACACACCTTCCCACACAGCACACCAATTTGGCACATGCTCCAGGGTAAAGTTTTACCTCCTAGCACCACGCTGTGCCACCTAGATACAGCCACATGCTCCACCCAGCCATCTGGAGAAAGCACCACAGGAGGTTTTTCAGGAAGGAACATTGTCTAAGAGGTCTTGGCCAAAGGCAGATGTTACGAACAACATTCACCTTTACTTGTAAGCAGCAGAAAATGTGATGCCATTCTCCACAGAGACTGAATCCAGGAGGTCAGCTACTTACACAGAACAAGACAGCATCACAGGACTCCTGCTTTGCCAGAGAGTTCAGTGAGAACAGGTTTTCAGCCCATGGTCTTAAGAGAGTCCATCAGGAGAAGAGCACATTTGCAGGCTCTGGCAACCAACACCTCACCAAGGAGTAACTCAGCCTCTCTGAGGGACTCTGGTAACTTCAGGTACCTGATTTTCAAGAACCCAAACCTTGAACCTATATTTAATAAGAAGACTAAGAGAAAGCAAAACACTTCATGTGGGCCAGAAAGACAAAAGAAGCCCTACATGGTGTCCTTACTGCTACCCCAAGGCATTTCAAGGAGAGGGAAGATTTCTGTGCACTCACATTTCCATCTTTTAAAATAGGAAAGAAGCCGAAACAGCCACATAAGTGATTCAAACTCAAGATGCCAAAGCATCACTGGCTTATAAAGCTTGTCCCAGTGAGCATGGCCCATGCTGCGAGATGCCCACCCAGATCAGAGTGGGAAATATCAGGATAACCTTGTTGGGCAATGCTGCAGGAAAAAAAAAAAGAGGACTTGACTGATTTTCACATATTTATTTCTCTGGGGTCTTGCAGTCAGTGCCAATTATCATTGAGAGAATAAAAGTAAAAGAGCAACAGAATGAAATTCTTGTATAATAGGATTGGGAGAGGGAGAAGGATGAGATTTCCATACCTGATTGAGGATAACCAGTCACCTTTTCTTTCCTTATATAAAATTTGATTGAAGGTTTTAAAAGTGGCTCAAAAATATCAAGAACGTTCCCCTCTAATTAAAAACCTTGTAAACAGGATATGCCTGGTGCTAACTCCTCTGTGGTTATATAGGTCAATCCGACACCCGTAGGAAAGAAAGAGCCTTAGTAAGTTGTCCAAAACAAATGAGGACTTTGTGCCCATTCCGAAAGCAAACAATGAAATGACAGAAGGTGGAGGTCCAAGAGTCACAGACCCCTCTGAGGTTTTACCTGTTAAGATGACGATTATCACCACAGCAAAGATGTCTGGGTATTTTGCTAGCACTCCTGGGGCATTCATCGTCATGTATTTTTGACAGAAGTCTTCGATGTGCCCACCTATGATTTCATCAAACGTGGCGCTCCAGGCTCTGGCCACACTGGAGGTTCCTGCCAGAGAACAGAGAGGATGCGGGTCACCCTTGGTGGATGGCACACCATCCATACTCAGGACACTTTGGACTCCAGTACTGGAGCATCTGAGTGGCATAAAGACACTTCTGGCCTCAGCTTGCTGCAGTTCCTGAGTACACCATGGCACAGCTTGCTGGGATGAGGGCTGACCCAGGGGTCTCGGGATGTCTGAGTCTGGGATGCTACTGGGGCCAGAAGAGCCATTCCAGAGAAATGAAACAGCAGCAACCAAAAGCTACCACCAGTCAGTGGCAGCGCTGTGTAAAACAAGCAGGTTTGGCTAGCAGTCTGCTTCTTATTCTCCTGTGTTACAGTGGCTACTGTTAGATTACCAACAGTGTACACTATATATATATATCATGAAATTAGATGCTGTTATATAATTACTACTGTACCTAGTTCATCTAGTTTAAAAATAAATAAATAAACAAAAGAGGTTGGCATGCTGTTGGTTTGCAGAGCAGTTCCTTGGAGGACTCTGTACACTCTTCTACCCAGAACAGTTTGTCCCAACACAGGCACCTACAGGCAGGTTTTCAGGTCGCAGCTCCAGCACCTGCGATTGTGTCAAAACCCACCTGTGCTTACCCACAGCACAATGCTCCTTATCAGAGGTCAGCAACACCTGCAGCAATGCTGGGAATGTTCTCTGTGTGACCTTGTTTGTCAACGGCATCATAATAAGGCACAGATCAGGCCTGTCTGGGTACCGTGTTGTTCTTTGAGACATGGAGGCACAGGCTGTGAGTGCGTTTAAAGGGATGGGACATTGGTGCTGTTCATCTAGAAAAAGTCCAAAAGTTACTCTGTGTCATACAACAAATTTTCAGCTTTGCTTCAGGAAAATTCCAGGGAAAAGGGTATTTTTTTTACTACTTTCATTTTTTTTTGTCTTGGCTGCAGTATTTCATGTTCTAGGAGAGGAAGAACCAGCTCCTGCACGCTTTATACGTTAATGCCGGTTGCTTGGAAGCCAGTTCCACACCACTATCAGCAGTTCATGCAGAACTTTGTAACCAACAGCCTTGGGAAGTGGGGGAATCTGACATTATTCCAGCATTGCAGACACCTGGATGATATCTTTACTGCTGCTGAAGAGCATGGTGCACTGGGCCTGAATCCAGAATTTACAGCTTTGGGGCCAGCGTGACCTCACCAGTCAGCCTGCCTGCCTTGCACAGTGCTCAGGCCCACTGATCCACTCAGGTGTGAGCTGGCTACAGGAGCAGGCCCAGGCTGGGAGATGACCACATGCTCCAGGAAGGAGATCCCACCAACAGCCACTTCTCCAATGATGCTACTGTGCATCACATTAACCAGCTCCCAACAGCTTCCTCTTTCTGAAACATTCCCCCCCACAATCTGGCACAACTCCCATCACCCCAGAAGAAATTTCAGACCAGATCCTAGTCCTGGAAGCCCTCTTCCCCCCACCATCTAGACCCTGCCCAACTAGTTGAATGCCCATTTTTCCTCATTCCACACCTCCAAGACCCTGCCCTGGACACTACCGCCACGCACCATCAGCTGGCTACCACGATCCCATTCCATCCCACAATACTTTCTGAACAGATGTCTGAAACCTCAGTAGAAACACCAAGTTGGCTGAGTCCCTTACAAATTTAAGCTCTCGCCACCCTGGTTGGATTCTGCTCAAGGTGACACTGCTCAGGAGTGTAATGCTAGGGAGGTAAATCTTCGCATCACAAATTTGCAGAACCAGGTTTTGGGACCGCGCCTTTTTCCACGGCAGTCATTTTGGAGGTCCAACATCATGGTAGGAAGGGCCACCACGTACCTGACCGGGTAAGGAGCACAAAGAAGACTATTTAGCATTATCTCTCTGGATTGGAGGATAAATCACTAGGAAAACTGTTCCATTTTTGTATGTGTAGCCTAAGCAGAGTCCATTTTAGAAGTCTGGAGTAAATTGTATGCTTAACTTTGTTTAAAAACTATTTTTATCTCCTCCCTGCAATGAATTTGATTCACAGAAGAACCGTAGGACTCACATTTCCTGAGGAGACGAGTTTAATTGACTTTGGATTTTCAATCTCTTGTTTCTTATTAAAAAATAAAAAAAAAAGAGAGAAAGGAGAAGAAAAGGTTTCAGGTAGCACACAGATGAGAGCCAGCACTATCTCAGACAAGCAGCTGCTACATCACTATGTCACTCTTGATATGATCTTACCCTCCCCAGCATCATGGGAACTAATCTCCAAGGTAACAATTGCATATCTCATAAAACACAGTTAAAAGAAATAGCTTCCTTTAATCATTCAGCACAACATCGCTTTCCATTTTAACTCGTAAGTCTTCACTCGCAACTGGCAAGTTGGCTGCAGCCTTAATTATAGGCATGATAACAAGTCCAGAATGTGCTTGAAAAGACATGAATCCTTAATTGGCAAAGAGTGATTTAGTTTTAATTTGTCAGCTGAAGAGTACATCGCATGCTCAGAGCATGATCCAAGGCCTCTCCTAGTGGGAGTGAAGGGCTTAAGAGGGATTTGCTTTGGACCTTTCAGAAACTGTGAACCTGCAGCTCACCCTATGCTTAATCTTGCAACCACCCATGAGGCAGAATTCTGATCTCCAGGTGCTTTGAACAGGTTTTGAAGGGACCAGAAATTAATCCTTAATCAGCCAGGAGCTGCCATGTAAAAGCACCCTTCTGTCAGCTGCTTCTTTCTCAGCAGAGGGAACACTTGCTCTCTGGCAAGCGTGCAGCAGCCAAGGTATGCCAAACAGACGATGTGGGAGTTCAGAAGATGTAGATGAAGTAATAATTCGCCTTCATTACAAACCCTCAGCCTGCAGGACAGCATTCACCTCGCCAAGTGACAGCAGCCACAGTCAGTGCACCCTGCCAAAGAGCCCTCTAACCTTTGGTGAGTGCAGAGCAATGCAGGCACGCAAATGTGGCTGATTGTACCAACAAGGCTGTCATCCTGTACTAACACTAGGGTCTCGCTGCATGCCCACTGTACTCACCGATAACGTAGGAGAGGATTAAATTCCACCCTGTAATGAAGGCCCACAGCTCGCCAACAGTCACGTAACTGTACAGATAAGCTGATCCTGTCTTAGGAACGCGAGCACCAAACTCCCCATAGCAGAGTCCGGCCAGCACGGAAGCCAAGGCAGCGATCAAGAAGGAGATGACAATGGCAGGTCCTGCATTAACCCGTGCCACAGCCCCAGCCAGTACATAGACGCCTGCCCCCAGAGTGCTGCCCACACCCAGGGCCACCAAGTCAAAGGTGTTGAGGCATCGCGAGAGCCGGCTGTCGTCTCGAGTGCAGTCCACATTTTTCCGGCGAAGAAGCTGGTTTCCAAACTTGATAAATTTCTGGCACTCCATCGTTGTCTTTGGGCCTGCAAGAAAGATGCTACCATCACTAGGCAGACCAGCAACACCCCACAAAACAGCATTGCTGCACTCCAATTACATTTCAGCCAAAGAATCTCCTCCTCACTTACCTTCCACCTTTCCACATGGCAAAATGTCTCCTGAGCACGTTATCTATGCTTAGCACAGAGAGGTAAAGAAGGAGAAATGCACAGTATTTCTGCTTCCTACTCCCATTCATGCTGATCCCAGGCAGGTGAGCTGTCCTCCTCCCTGGCCCCCACACCACAAGGGACACTAATCACCTTACAACCACTGTCCATACACAAGAGGACAAGCCTTTATGCAAAGCCTGTCTTCGAGATTTCAGGGTAGTTCTCCTGGCTGGAAACTTAAAAAAAGGTAGAAATATTTATAGATATGTACTTACATAAATTTTTGAAGTCTCAGGGGTGAAATAAGAGCAAAACTTGTGAGCATTACATTCCAGAACAAGGCACCACACATGCCACTGTCCCTAGAGCAGAACACAACCAAGTGCACCGGGAGACTCTGTTTGCAGCCAGCCAGATCTATGTTCCTCCCTCTGAGCTCCAGTTCCAGCCAGCAGCACAGGCTGGCAGCTGCCTACAACTACACAGCCTGGAACAGACATGGTTTGGGAAAAAGGACACACGGAACCAAGCTTAAACTCGGTTACACTGAGGCAAAGGGTTAAGCTATTTTACATTTGTGTCAGCTAAGGGGAGAGCACAGGGCAGATCTGTGAACTTCATAGTCCCATCAGGACAACAGCACTGCTGGATGGGAGCATTCAGCGAAACCAAGGGGCAGAGCTTCCAGCTGTTGTCCTATTTCAGCAGCATGCTTCCATAGGCACATGAACACCTAACAATGCCCACGAATCCCTTTAGATCATGCCTATATTCTAAGATGCACAGTACAGAAGGAACCAGCTTTTACTTATAATGCAAGCCCAATAGTCAAAGGACCCCAGGTGCATCCACCACAGCTGGGAGTGTAAGAAACACAAACTCTAACACATGAAGATGTTTACCTGTAACTTATGCCCTTGCCATGCCTGTGTACAGACCTGTTGGCATGGCCAAACAGATGTGTGCAGCAGTTCCAGCTTGCAAGCAGCTAGTACAGCTCCCTCGCTTGGGACTTTATGATGGGATTAGCAGCAGGATGGAAGAAATTCCTCTCTGTGGATGAGTCCCTCAGAAGCTCTTTCTGCAGCTCCCCTTCCCATAAGAGAGATGCATCTTGCAGTGCTACATCATGGGAAGATTTTTGCTACGTGACTCATCAAACCTACAAATTTGACCACCTGCATACATGTCCATCTGGTACAGGCTTTAGCAGTGCTCATTTAAACTACAACCAGTCAAACTAGTACGGCCAGCAGAGAGGCTGGCTCTGGAGGCCATCCTAGTTATCAGTGCTGTCAGGGAGGCCTTTGCAATCCATCCCTTGAAGATGCATGTCTCTAGACACAGCCTGGGTATGGAAGTTTTGTCCTACTTTTTCCAATAAAACAAAGAATGTTGCTTCAAAACTGAGAGAGCAGACAGAGAGCACAGGGAGCGCTGCTGCTCCTTATCACATTGCCCAGATGGGTGCATCAGGCAGGCAGTAGAATGAACTTTCTTTTCACATTGTCAAGTCTAGCCCCAGTTGTCACAAGATACAATGACCTAACATGCCTCCCATAAATGCATAGAGCTTACCCTTAAAACTTTCTAGATCCCTGTCTCCACTGCTGGAAGGCTCCACCAGCACTCTGCCCTCCAGGCAGATCACTTCAGTAGGCAGCGATCACTCATGTGCTCTTTTGCCCAGAACAGCCTTTCCCCTCTGCTGGTTACCCCAGGGTAACCTTAGGGACCAACCATAATGCCTCAGTCTTCATTTCAGGTTGGACATTAGGAAAAATTTCTTCTCAGAAATAACAGCAATGCATTGGAACAAGCTGCCCAGGGAGGTGGTTCAAGGTAGCACTGAGGGACACAGTTAGTGGGCATGGTGGTGACGGGTTGGAGGTTGGCCTAGGTGATCTTAGAGGTCTCTACCAACCCTAATGATTCTGTGATTTCACAAGCCCTGAAGAAATGGGGCAGTCCATTGCCCTGTCTGCAATAACCCTCCTCTGAATCACCCTCCTGAGCAGCAGTATATCCCATTAACACCCTTCTATTTCCTTGCATCAGGAGTAGCTATCAGAAGCAACAAGAGCATTCCCAGAGCAACCAACAAGAACCCCAGTGGCCATCTCCTCCACAAGTATCTGCTCTCCTT
>JANHGO010004103.1:0-25688 GCA_024606505.1 Aquila spilogaster | reverse complement strand
CCGCACCGACCCGCGGTGCGTCACTGACGCGCGGGGAGCGGTGGATTTGTGCCGAGCCCGGCGGGCCTGGAGCCGCTCCCGCGCGTCTGCTCGCAGGGCTGTGCGGAAGGACGGGGCGCGGCGTGAGGGCCGCTTCCTACAGTCAGGCTGAAAAGCGGCCGTTAAAACGCGCTCGTGTCCTCGTGCCCCGTTGTACGGTAGCGGCTCGGGCGTTTTTACCTTGATTTTTTTTTCACTTCCGTCACTCTGACGTTTGATAGTATTTCTCTTCCGCGCTATTTAACCTGATGCGCTGATCTGGTTTTGCCCAAAGGACGATGTTGCCATAGGCAAACCGTTAAAAAAGTGCCAGGAATGAATGGAGCAGGCGTGCGGCCGCCTGGGTGAGATCTGGGGCTCGTTCCTGAAAGCCACGGTTTGGAGAAGGGCAGAGGCCCAGCCCAGAGCCTGGAATTCCTCACGTGTGCTGTGATCACCCAGGTCAGCGTGGACTTTGGCAGTTTCTGCACGGCCTGGTGTTGACGTGTTGTCACAGTGCGTTTCCCCGCAGCTAGTTTCACCTCTGGGCCAAAGCTGAATGTGTGCAGAAATGTGCTGAGTGGGTCAGAAAAGAAAGAGGAAAAAGGAGGTCGTTCCCAGCACTTGGGCCTGCATTACTTCTGTGCATGGTAACTGAGTCGTTTCAGACCTCCTGACCTTGTCAGGTTAGTTCTGGCCACGCAGTGGTTTTGAGAGCCACACCAGCCTGGCTTCCTCTTTCCCTTTCTGATTTTGGACTCCGGTGGGGGCGGGCATTGCCTGTCCCAGCTCTGTGCCGTGCCTGCTGGGAACGGCTGGGCTCACCGGCTGCTTGCAAGAGCTGCTGCCTCCCACGGGAGTAGGTGATGCGGTGCCCATGGAAGGCAACACACCCAAGGCTGTTTGCTTTGGTTACCTTACTGATGCTCTTCAAGACAAGTGTTGTCTGCGTTTTGAATAGCAATACCAAAACCTATGCAACCTGGGAACAGTGCTAGGAGTTAGCAAACAGCTGTAGCTGTTACCCACAGCTGAGTTTGTCTGGAGGTGCTGGCTGCCCAGCTGGGCACAGCACAGCCATGGTGGGGTGGGAGGTAGCTGTGCTGCTGTGGGGTCTCGGCTGCGCTGGGTGTGCTGAGGAAGGGGGATGGAAGGTGCCCGTGCTCAGATGCTTTGGGTGTCAGAAGCCTGTGGCAGCTGTCAGCAGTTTTGCCTTTCCTGTTTGTGTGTTCTAGCTCTCTAAAGCTGCCAAAAATAAATGGGACTGCCAAAGATGAAGTAGAACCACAACAGGTTTAAAACTGGTGAAAGAAATGAGTACGTTGTATCTTTCCCAGTATCTGATTTCACTTGAAGCTGCAACGATGTAAGCTTTCAGGTAAGCTGCAACTACAGAAATTGCAAACAGAGTGCTATTAATTGCTCTTATGAAAGTGCAGTGTATACCTGCACTGTGTTTATTTGTGACTGCAAGATCAGGGGCCTTCCATTCCTGTTTGTGCAGGTGCTCAGTTTTAAGCCGGTTTTATGTCATGTTGACGTGCTTGTTGGTGAGTTACAAAAGCTCTTGGGATAATTCTCTGGTCTGGAAATTGAAGTAGTGAGCAGTTCCCAGAAAATATTTTAGTCTGAAGCAAATTGGTAACCAGAGTCCACTATTGGCGTAAGGCTGAGCTGTTCAGGACTGTCTTTGTCCAGTGCTAAAGAGATTTTGCCTTTTAATATAAGGTCATTGGCAGGTGGCATGTCAAACACAGCTGGAAGGGTGAGGGCTAATGATGGTAAATTTCTTTCAGGTGTGATCTGTGGAAGGTGTGCATCTGGGACTTTTCTTAAGATCTTGCTGGCATAACTCCTGGCAGCATTCATGTATAGCACGTATATGACTTGTACACGCCCAGTGACTTCTAGTGGGAGAAGTGTCTCGACTTCCACAGTTTTCCACCCGTGCCGGTGTATTAGGCTGAGAAGTGACTTTTTCTTCAGGTTCTTAAGCTGCCTTGCTTTATTTCTGCATTGCTCATTTCAGTTCCTTTCCTAGCAGCACACCTTTAAGCCGTGCCTTTGCCTTGCTGGTTTATGTTGCCAAGTCAAACCAGTAATGCTCTGGTAGATCTGAGGGAAAATAAGTTCTTCAAGCAGCATCTTTTAATGAAATATTTGCGTATGGATTATCTTTTGTCACTTTAAGTAATGCAGCTATTAGAAAAGGGAACTGTTTCAGCTTCTAGGCCTGGGATTAGCTGCTTTCTTGGAGGCCTTTGCTCGAGAGGGATCCAGACTCAAAATTGATTGTGTTTGGAAAGGGAGAGGGGAGGGCAGGAAAGGTTTGCTTGGATTAAATGGTTTTCTGAGACCTTTGCTCTTCTTTTTTAGCAGAAACTTTTTTGCACAGGAAAACTTTCAGTGTGGAGAAATTGGTGTGTGCACCATGGACAAACATGAAGTATTTTTAGTCATCCGAGTTGTAATGTCTTAATGATCTAATTTATAATGTAAAGCAGAAGAACGAATGGGCAGAGCAGCTTTCCTAACATCTCCTTTTGCTGCAGCTTAGGCAGCTGGATTTCGTGACACTAATGTACGACTGAGCTACATTGACTGCTTTTGCAATCGATTGCACTGAAACTGTGGCACCTCTCTTGCCTCTCAATTCAAGTTTGCCTCAGGTTCTTTTTGTTGCCAGGACGTACCTTTGCTAGCATCTAGCTCGGTATTTTTCCCATGGTGGCGGCTGCAGGTATTCCATCTCCTGTGCAACCCCCAGCTGTTCACAACAGTGGTGGCTGCTCCGTCTGCATTATGTCTGAGGCAGCTTTAGTGCAGGGGGTGCATCATGTCGGGCTCTGCTATGAGAGAGAGGAGAGAAGCAAGGACTGCAAGCTGGTCAGGAGCATTCTGAAAATCCAGTTATTGGGGGAATGCGTACTGAGAAGTGGTGGCACTGACACCTGATGTGCTGTGCTCTTCCTGCGGTGCTGGAGATCAGCAGCCCAGCAGAAGCCCCGTGTGCACGTGGCTCTGCTGAGAGCACAGCGGTTTGCTGGGTTGTTTGTTTTACTGGATGGAAGCGTGGCTGGAAGACACTGTCCCAGCAGCAGTGTGGTTTGGCTGCTGCTCACTGGGGCTGCTCGAGGAATGTTTTGGAGGTAGTGTACAACAACAGTCAGACAAGTAGAGTTCGCACTGTAAAAGCAAGCATAAGCTGGATCTAATGCCGAGTAATATGTAAATGTTAGAGGAGCAAGTATGAGCAAATTGACTTGAAGACGTGCTGTGTCCAGAATTCCTATGATAACTAAGTTGTGTGGTGATCAGCAGAGGGTTACAAAAGATCCAGGCCCCACTGAGTCTTTATACTCCATGGTTTTGTGCATCCCTGTTGGTGGAGGTAGCCCAGTTCCATTCCGCATTGGCTGGTTTTGTGTGTTGGGAGTACCTTACCCGAGTGCTCAGTGATGTTCTTTATCCTCTCAGCACTTCTGTTCCCTAGCACCTCTCCAAAAGACAAATAAAGTAAAAAATTGCTTCCTCTTGTTTACACGTGAGATTAACAGAGTCAAAAATATAGAAGAGCTTCTCAAGTCTGACTTTAAATACCTGGTTTTGCAGGTGCCTAGCATTTTTATTTGCCTCTAAAGTCCAGTTGCTAACGCTTTATTTTCAGCTAGACGATGCATGCTTGTCATTCCTGAGTCGGATGTGGCCATGAAAAAACTTGTGATGATAGTCTGGAAGACAGAATCAACTGGTTAGGGGAGAGGGGGACAGAGTCCATTTCTGAACTTGAGACAAATACAAAGTGTTCAGAAATACAGTGCGTGTTGTACTTGGTTCGGCTGGAACAATTTGCATGAACCATCCCATGTGATGCCTGGCTGATGCCTTCCCCTTGCTCTCTGGATGCTTCTGCCTTTGAGCTAATGAGTCCATTAACTGTGAGCCACGCGGATGGATGGATATTGCCATGTAGGCTTTACACTCTTGTGTAGTCTGAGATATATCCTTAGTGCTTGCTTTGAGGTTCAGGTTTTAGAGTGGAAGGGTAGTTTAAGATGATTAACTGGCATTCTGCTTTGTCTTTGCTTTGTTAATGCAAAGATAAACACTGATTATAGCAGCTGATGGCTTTGTTTCATGGAGTGAGCTGTTAATGTAAATACAGGGGAACCACTTCACAGAGTAAGTAAGCTGTGTCATGCTTTATAGAGTCAGAGCATCAGAATTTCTTCTGTGGCAGTACGTTGCTGGTCCCTTAAGGGAAAGATTTGTGTAAGTGTGTGAAGCGCCTTCAGAGCACTGCTAACATTTATTGCCCAGGAATAAGTGTTCGCTTTGTGCAACCATGATGGAATCAGGTATGTGCACTCACTTGTTGACTAACTTGGGCTTCAAAGTCCTGTTCTGAAGAAGCCTTTAGAGGCAAGTTAGTTAACCATGCTTGCTCTGCAACGTGGGTGTTGAACAAGATTTAACCTAAGGCCAAATTACATATAGGACTGCATGGGGATTGCCTGTTTGTCGCTGTGCCTCAAGGGGAGGTAAATGAGAAGAGCCTGTTTACACACGGAGCCATTGCAACCATTGCTTTTTTTTTTTTTTTGGTGTGAGAGAGCATGTCCTGGAGAACGTGGGATTGTGTTTGGAGGACAGGTGGAGTTTTACATGCGTTGCGTGGGGAGCGTGTGCCTGGGTGTTTTGCTATTACATCACAGTCCAGATAACTCTGAAATTATTTCCCTTATTCTTTCAGTTGGTTTGCAAGATCATGATGAAGCAGAATTATGAAAAAACATACAAGAAATCTGCTTTTGAGAAGAAGTCAGTTGCTGGCGCTGTCTAGAAGATGGACCGCTGGATTTGGGGAGCTCAGGAAATACTGCTTCCAAAAGCAATTCGTCCTAGCTAAGAGGAAAAGACGGAGCGCTCAGCTAATTGTGAGCTTAAATCACAACAAACTGTTCAGAAGTCTGCAGTGCAGAAGGAGGGCACTTGAGCTCCAAAGCAGGTGGGCTCCTGATGTGCAGCTAAATGCAGAAACTTGTCAAAAACCTCCTGTTGAACCATAGAGCTTTCCTTACAAAAATACTGAGGGCAAAAAGTTCCTGTCCCAGTCTCAAAGCTAAAAGCCCATCTGGAGAAGCAGTAAGAAAACTCAACAATGAATTCTTTCAGAGTGAAGATCCCTTGGACAAAGAATTAGAAACTGGCACTTCTCTTAATAGCATCTCTGGCAACGTTCATTATGTCTCATGTGGTACGCAGTGTGGTGCTGCGTTACCTGTAAAGAAAGGTGGTTTTGTATATAGTGGGGAGGAGAGCAATAATGGTGCAGGCAACACAGTCCTGGTAGTTTTAAACAACTATAAAAGGAAATGCTGTTGCAAAAGGAGTTGAATGGAACTTGTGGCCCCTTGACAACTGTAAAGAGGTCCAAATTTAGCCATAATAATGTAAAAAAGAGATCTTTATTTATGATGCATAAGAAACTTTCTATGGTTAAGTTTCGGTATAGAATTATAAAATCCCCAGAACTTCGAGCAAGAGGCAAAACCTGCACATTGAGAAAAATCAAGCCAAGGTGGGTGCAGAAAGTTACGAGGGACCATCAAGAGACGCTCCGACGGGATTTTGAAGGTGGATTGTGTAATTGGTTTTCCTACTGGAAATCTAAAAGTAACTGTCTTTGGAATCAGTACAGCTTATCAGATATGAACAATAACGCACCCAAATCTTCAGGCGAGGAGAACGAAGTGCGTGCATCTGCGAGCAACCACGTGCAGGACGCAGCACTGCGTGCTGAGCTGCGTTCTGAGGAGCCGGGAACTGGGGAGCAGAAAGGCAGCGCTGACACCGTCCCACCGGAACTGAGAGCTGGAGCTTCTCTGCAGGCAGAGACCGGGCACGAGGTGGAGATCGGCGAGGCTCCAGCTGAGGATTGCAGCTCTGATGTTTTGATCTGTGTGATAGCAAAAGATACTGCTGTGTCAGGTCAAGATGATGCAGAGCCGTATGAGGTTATGGGTGTAGATGGGATGATACTGTTACAATCCTCCTTGCAGGACTCTGATGTCAATGATGATTTTGCAAATGGAGCTTTGTCCATGGAGCTGGCACAAAGTGAGGACAGCTCTAACCAAATGGAAGTAGAGGGCTCCTTGAACCTGGACATTTTTAGCGCAAAGCTACTCGATCACCCGTACTGTAAGAGTCCTCTTGAGGAGCCTTCACCGGAAAGCACAGAACTGAAATCAGGAACTCGGAAGGGAGGCAAAAGGAATGGTCAGAAAGCCTCCCGGGTGGCTGATGAGCAGTTGGCAGCGTGGCTTTGTGGTATATCTTTTACACATCTTAGGGCTTGCTTCCAGGAGTTCCTGAAAACTGCTGGATGCATCGTGGAGTTTAATGCTGCTTTAATTCCTTTGTTAAAATGGATTCTTATTTTGAGTTGTAAGAGGTGCTGAGCGTAACACTTAATGAAATGAGGCTTTAGAGAGAACTGTGTGAATGAAGGCCGAACTAATGCTTAGCTGGCAAGCTGTTTTGAGGGATGGTTGAATAGTGCCTCTGCTTCTTCTGATTTTAGAGAATGCAATGTGATTTGATTGGAATCTGAAAAATTGTTGGTAGACATTTTAAAAGTCTTTTATCACATGGGGTTAAATTTTCCAGTTTTTTAATGGTTGTAAATTATTACTCCAAACTTGTTTTTTGAAAACACGCAGTATTCTCTTCTTTCCAGTCTTATTCACTCATCTTTTGCTCTGTCATGTACTGAAACTGAATCACGTCATTTCATTATTGCAGCTCTTAATAGCACGGAGGTTTTCTCCATGCTTGTTCATGAAGGAGGTTTAACGAATCTTCTTACAATGTTATTTTAAAAAGGCAGAACTGCTCTTTCAGGAGTGCAGGTTTAGCAAAAAGGTTTAGGGATTTTTTTAGTCAATGCTGAGCGTGCAGTATCTGATAGCATCTAATGTGGAGCATACTAAAAATAGTAATCGGTGTCTTATTTATATATACCAACATACTACACTCATAGTAAGAATACTAAGTTAATGTGTTATGCTACCTGGTGCCACTAATATCATGTTCAGTTCTGGTAACTGAAGTCTTCTTTTGGAGAAATTGGCCTTGTAAATTCCCATAAAGCTGAAGCTGGTGTCAGCTGGTGTTAGAGGGATAGTTTGATGTGCTCTCTTTTTTCTGTCCTGCTTTTTATCCTCACCTAGATTCCCCCTTGCCTTCTGAAAACTTGCAATTGAATCCCTAAAGCAAAATGTTAGGACAAGTTGGACCTCAAAAGATGATTTAGCTTTTCATATCCGCAAGTTAATGTGGGATGTGTCTCTCTATGACTGGCTTGACGTGATCCAGCAGGAACCAGGCACTGAGTAAGGAACTGAGAGAAACTTCTGCAGTGAAGCATTAAAGTATGCCTAGCAGAAAAAAAAGGATGTAGTCCTTCTCTAACAGCCAAGAACCAAGCTCGGGGCAAAAGCTTAAGTTTTGGAGTCTGATAGACCATCACGTTCCTCTCCTGTTCATGGGAGGCCTGAACAGCTTCAGAAAAAGAAAAGCCAGTAGATGGACTCAAGTTTTTCACACTTGACAATTTGAAGGGAGTTCTTACTTAGCTTCTCAGTAAAAGCAGGTGAGACTGCTTTGCATTTCCCACGTGATTGAGGGCTCCTCTCTGAGGGCTGGTGCCAGGTCTGCCTTACAAATACATTCACACTTCTGAGTCCTCTCAACTGAAAACCTGCATAGAACGTATTGATTTTGGTGTAGCTCTGTACATGAGTTCTTGCCTCTTTAGGAGCATTGTTAACAGTTACCTGCACCCCTGAAAGATACTGCTGATCTGGCAAGAGTTCTGGGATGGATGCATGAAGGAGATTTGTTAGGATGCTCCTGAGTTTTGAATGTCTCTGTAACAGCTGGCCGTGGATGTTAATGGACAATGACATTCAGTGCTTTCTGATGTGAGCAGGACTCTTAACTCCTGTCTGTTATGGTTGTATGATCTTGTATCGGATCTGAACTTCCTCCTCAAGTTACTCAGTTACACCAGCTCAAATGAGGTCAAAATTAGGGTTTTCCTAGAGCTCTGCTACTGTGCATTGTAACTAGGAGAACAGTCCTTTTTGTGGGTATGAACAAAAAGCTTTTTAAAATGTTATGTATTAAGAGAATGAGGTACTTGCACGTCACACACATCTTCTACATAGATGTCTAGTCAGTGGGAAGCATCCCTCCTGTCACTGCCTACTAAGATACAAGGGATAGAAGTTGTAGGTAAGCGTGTGGTGAAGTTACAAGAAAGGACGTCTCATGAAGGATGCTTCCTTGTTGTCTGATCTCCCTCCACAAGCCTCCCTTCCTTCTGTTGTGCAGTCAGGTGTATTTCTTGCTGCATCCTCACTGCTCCTCTTGTCCCTGGGTTTTGTTCTTGTTCTCCCTCCTTTCCTTCTTGTTCTTTTCTTAGTGGTCTTCTCCGGGCACTTTATTCTGTCAGGTGTTTCTCATCTTGCTTTTTCCCATCCTGATCTTCGAAAGTTCCCAGAAAATGTCATTAGCTGTTAGATACCTCATTGAGCAGAGAACTAGGTGTATATTGCAGTCCAGTGATGCCCTCTCCCATCATACCCAGACCTGAGACGTGTACTGCAATTTGCGTTAGTGCAGTTGCCCTGGACTGTGTTTATTTTCAGATCCAGCTTTCCTTCTGTATATAGAACACATATTTTGTGCTGCAGTTGAAAATTCATTTGCAGAAAGCTGGAGAACTTGGTCTTTTTTTTTCCTCATATTTGCTACTAAGTGTTGAAATTGTGCTTTCTGTTTCCTTTCATTCTCAAATTAGTTTTGGGTGCTCTGGTGGGATTTGTGTCTCCATTAGGAATAATGAAGTCTTAGGTCTGAGGAAAAAAAAATCTATTTCCTCGTTTTTGGAGGGTTTTTTAGTTTATTTTTTAATTCCTCCAATATTCACCTCTCCATTAATTTCCAGTTAATATCTTTTGCTTCTGCTGTTGTGGTGGTGCTTTCCCAGACGAGGGCAAGCTGACGTGGCTGTGCATGGCCTTAAATGCCATCCCTAGGATTTAGGGTAAATGAGTTAACCTTGCTGAGAGACTGGCATTCTTTCCAATGGCAGTGCTGGCAGTGGAGGAGCTGAACAGACTGCAGACACTGCTGACCAGGGCATGTTCTGCATACCACAGGGAGAAGTTATTGGCTTTTCAGTGAAAACTGTTGCACATAAACGATAGCCTTTCATGTTGTGGTAAAATTACTTAGGATGCTAATCGAAACAGGCAGTGGGCTGGATTTTCCTCATGGTACTGATATAATTAGTTTGATGTTGATATGCGTGTATATGATGAGAATGGGGTCTGATCTTTTCCTGTAAAGCTGAACGATCAGATTTCTGCCTCTCTATTTTTGTCCTCCTCCCCTCGTCCCCGCTTTTATTTAATGTTGCCAATTCAAGATTAGTGGGTTGGGTTTTTTTAATATATAAATGCCATGTGTGGTGCTGCGTGTCTGTTGGGTGCAGAATGACTGCTGCTCGTGCTCGGAAGAAATGACTGCTTTGTTGAGCTCATGAACTCGGAGGGTTTCTTACATGTCTGCACTTACATTTTTCTGGTATGTTTAAAGGATTCCTAGATGAAGTTATGAAGAAGTATGGCAGTTTAGTTCCACTCTGTGAAAAAGATGTCATGGGAAGATTAAAAGAAGTCTTTAATGAAGATTTCTCCCATAGGTGTGTAGCGGTATCCCATTCTGGACTTTATAAAGAACACAATGCTCGCATTGCTACCGTGTGCTCCATGTCTAACACCTCAAGGAGTAGAATTTCTTTTGATACGACCTTGGCATTGACTTACTTTTTTTCTGCTTCTTCGATCTTGTTTTAGAAAACCTTTTATCACCAGGGAAATAATGAAGTATCGGGAAAAACATCCAAAAACCTCCACTTGCAATTTCCGGGTCTTCTATAATAAGCACATGCTAGATATGGACGATTTAGCTACACTGGAAGGCCAGAACTGGCTGAATGACCAGGTCAGAGACGCTTGGTGTATGTGTGGTTCCTTCCCCTTTTTATCTCTCTTTATGTTAGAGTATTTGTCAGCTGCTCACCTTCTGCTGCATTATAGATAGACTGCCCTTAGTTGAGAAGTACAAGAATGTCGTGAGCGGTGTCTATGAAGGCAGTTGCAATAGTAGTGGTTATGAGAGTGGAAGAGAGGAGGAGTCCCAGCTGAGCTGCTTCCTTCTGAAGAAGTGGTGTTTCACTATTTTGAGCAAATATTGGCTACCCACGTATGTTTTAGTGTCTCCTCACAAGCTCAATGCCAGAAAAGCAGAGTACGAGAGCAGCGGAGTGAAGCAGCAGGCTGTGGCCCCCAGCCAAAAAAGCAAGAAGGCTGCAGAGCTGAGGGCATGCACTGGTACACTTAAATTGAATTAAAGTGCATTTCAGATTGGAGCAGACTTCAAGCAGCCAGTTACATAGCCTCTCTCAGGGCAGGCCACTATTAGTTCCAGAGTGCTTGTCCTTCAGACTGCAGCAGAGTGTTTCTGTAATTGCTCAGCTCCTTGTTGCTGCTTTAAGTGTGAAAGGTCTTGCTTTTTTGGGGAACTTGTGGATTTGAGCTTTGCGAAGATATTCTGTACTTATTAAAATATTTGCTAACTCTTACAGATAATTAACATGTATGGTGAACTCATCATGGATGCAGTCCCTGAAAAGGTGGGAGTCTCTGTTTTTATGTGAATGTACGTAATGAGAGATTGAGACGGAAGGGTGAAGCACTGAATATTTCATATACAGCTTTAAGGTTTTGCTCAGTGATGTTCTGTGTGGTTCGATTACAATTTGTTGCTATCTGTTGATCAAGTATTCCTCCTTTCCTGCACTAAAACACAGTTCTCAGTGCTGTTATTTGTTTCAAGAATCTGTTGCATTAGCTCTGCAGGTGGTTTCTGTGTTAGCCTGATTTACTGACCTACCTGTGGAAGTTAGGTGCCCTATTTTCTCCCATCCCACAATCCCTTCTCTCCGAGAGGTTTCTGTCCCCATCCTGTCTGCTTCTAAAGTGCTTTATCTGTGCCCTTGCTCACTAGTCCAGCATTTTAGCTGATTTTTTTTACTGGAGATGGATTCCTGCTGAGATGGCAGACCATGAATGGCAGCATCTGAACCGTGCTCACATGCTGCTTGGGCTCACTCACCCTGCAGCTGCTCAGAGAGCTTCAGCTGTGTGCCTGGTGAGTGGGAATGGACGCAGCAGTGACTGCAGCACTCTGCTTTGTGCATCCTCAGCAGAGTATTTGCCACTTTCCAATTGCAGTGTGGCACTTATAAAACTAAGAAAAAAAAATCAAGAAAACAACCCGTGACAAGATTTACAGCAGTGGCAATTATAAGGAGCCATCTGTTTACTGGTAGAGCTGAACGATTTCAGGTGAGACCACAAAGGAAGAACCAAACAAAGCCATTTTTAGATGAGCTTTGCAGAACCTAACTCTTAAAATCTTCACGCTCAGAAGAAAGAGCGTTGTTGCTTTGATTGGTGGTGATGGTGATTCTTCATTAGTATTCTCTGTACTTCCTGAGCATGTGCTAGGGTTGTGGTATTGGAGATTGTATCTGTTTGCTTGTGTCTGCTTTTTCTTCATAGTGCATAATTGAAATCCTCATGGGAGATTTTGTGCTGGTACCTCAGAATGTGGTTTTTGAAGTCTGCTGGCATAGCTAATGGCTGTTAGCCTGCATTTTCAAATGCTGAATTTTCTAACGTTAAGTAATAACTCGAGCCATCTACCACCTCTACACTAGCAGAATTATTAAAAACAGATGTTGCAGGTTTGCACTGGTATTATTCCATTCCTATAATTGCAAGAAGCTAAGCGCAGGGGATAATAGTGTTAACCTGGAGCTAAATAATTGTTTTTAACATAAGTCTGCATTTTTTTCCCCATAAATGCAGGTTTTCAGTTACTCAGAAAACAGATGTGGTATAACTTAGAAGTGCTTTTAAATAACAGAATATTGTTTTTGTCTGAGGTCCGGAGCTGGTCGTAGTGGTTGAATACAAATGGCTCTGTTGTTGGGTTGCATCTTGTACCCGTTTTGATGACATTTATTTTGATTCGTGTTTTTCAGTCTGTGAGCTACCAGCAAGGAGAAGCCAAAGTTACTCCCTCATGCCCCACCCCCACTTTGCTAATCCAATGATCTCTTCCTTAATCCCTTTAAAGAACAGCAAAAACCTTATCCTGGTGTTTTTCTCCCAGGCCCATCCTCACCAAAAATCTAAACATGATGTGCCTGGAGATATCCAAGAGTAAATACGAACACAGCAGTGACTCGCATCGTATATTATGTGAAATAGGGCTTGCTTTTTTGTTGTTTGCTAAAGAACAGCAATAGTTTAGGCTTGGCAAAGTCTCTGTCCCTTCTGGGGTTCTGTTACAAAAACCTGCATTAAATAACGCCTCATTACGAGTTGTTCTGTATAAATTATCCTGGAGGAAGGGGAATGACTGTGCATGAGGATTTCTGTGCTCACTTCTCTCTCTCTCTTTTAGGTTCATTTCTTTAACAGCTTTTTTCATAGACAGCTTGTAACCAAAGGATATAATGGGGTAAAGCGGTGGACTAAAAAGGTACTTTTTAACTCTGTGTTGTCAGTGCTGTGGTTCTTTGGGGCTGAGTTGAGTCACTAACTTGAAACTGGGTGCAGCGGGTTATCTGCAGAGGCTGGGTTTGCGAAGGAGCTGTACAGAGTGAGCTGTGGTTAGCAAGAGCAGTAGCACGATGCTATTCAGGTTACCTCACTTATGTTGCGAAACTGTGCTTTGAGTGGCTTTGTCAGTGGCGGTAGGTTATCTCTGGGTATGTTTGTGCAAGCTCTTAATTTAGCCGCGAGAAATGTCTCCTACTGCTCGTGGCAGCGCCAGGTACACTAATCTGTGGGAGAGCAGACTTAATGCTGCTTCTTCCTTTTATCTCAAACTGGGATTGTTTGATGAAATCAAACTGCTACTCGTAAGGAACATGTGCCAGTGCTAGCAAGCAGAAATTAAGAGTCCGGCAGTTAATAAGCCACACTGTTGTGGTTTATTGTCACTGTCACGGCAAGGACAGAATTCACCTTGCTTTCCAGAACCCGCACCGCATCATGGGCTGTGATATTTCCTGGGGTAGCAAGTACAAAGAACAGCGCTCCATTTTGAGTGAACATTTGTCCTTTCTAATGTGGTAGATGAGGCAAGACTAATCAAGGGCCACGCTTGGATGTACGATGGTTCTGCGGGAGCTCTTAAATAGCGCACATCTGTGAAATGCTAGAGATGAGCTCATTATCCGAATATAAAATCTATTCATATAATTTATTAAAATCTCTTTAAAGAGACCCAGAATATTGGTGCTTGATATTACTGGATTTAAAAAGTTTTCTCTGGCAGTCCAAGTTTTGCAAAGCCTCATACAGGGAAGGTAGGTTCAGAAAGTGCAACCTGTATTCATGTTGCAGCTGAGGAGGGAACAGATTTTCACTTTGCTTTAGAGATTCTTCAGAAATCAAGGATGAGAGCTAGAGAGCTTCCATTTGAAGGATTCATGTGGACAGCTTCATTCTGCAGTGGACGATTAAGGACAGCTCATTTCTACTTATTAAACACACCAGAGCGTTGTGCTCAGTGTTATGAATGTGTTCTTCTGGGATACATGTGGCTGAAGCCCAGAGGATGTGCTCCTCTGCCCATAGCTGCAGTGGCTCTGTAGCTCCTGTTCCTCTCTGTCCCTCCTGGCCCCACTGGACTGCTGCTCAGCCCTGTCCCGCTCTTGTCAGCCCCATGGCTCTGCGCTGTCTCACTGCCGTGGATCCAGGTCCCAGCCATCCTTGCTGTACATCAGCTCTTAATTACAGACTCTTACAGCTTGTGACTGCCTGTTCCCCTTCTTCTGCTCCAGGTCTGCACAGCTGCAGCGATCCCACAGCGAGGGAGGGCCGCACGAGGGCCCTTGGGTTAGCCAGGCTCTGCTGCTGTACATCGCAGGAGGGGCAGTTCATTTATCTTATTCCAGCTCTCCTTTGCGGGCTGGCCTTGCTGCTGGCTGACATCTCCTTGTTTCCTTGTGAGAATGATGGATCGCTGCGTGCTGAGCGTGCTGTAATCCGCTCGGGGAGCGCTTTCTGCAGAAGGGAGGAGGGATTGGAGATGCTCGTGACAGTCCAAATGCTGTTGTGAGTGAGGCTCGGCTGATAACTGCTGTGAGTGCTCAGACCTTTCTGTGCCTTCAGCTTCCCGCTGTTATTCAAAAAACACACTTTTCGTTCCAACAAACGACCTGCCTTGTACCAGCAGTGCAGCAATTATGGACTGTTCGAATTGCACAGTGCTTTTTAAAAAAAAAGGCAGTATAGAAATCTTCCCGCAGGATGAGTTCATTTAGTTCAGTATTCTATTTCTTCTTATTTCCTGGACTGTGCCACCAAAACCCCAGCAATTAGACAACGCTTTGGAGAGGAGCGAAGATCATGAAAGGCCTGGCTTGACTTGCTTCCAAAAGCGTAAGGCTCATCTGCCACACAGGCACTGGGTTGTTGCATCTCATCGACTTGTTCTGTACTTCGAGACTGTCTCCCTTGTCTGCCTGCCTGTGGCCACAGTGCATCTGCTGCAGCACAAACCTCAAGGAAGGAAGCGTGCATCTGCGTTGCATTCCCCCTTCCCTGCGGGCTGGAGCACCACGCTCCGGCTGCCTTCCCGTCTTACAGCAGGGGGAGTCAGGCTCCATCGCCTGCTGGCTCTGGGGGCTTTGCCACAGCTGCTCTGTGCATCACCTGCCTGTGACATGGGTCGGGTGGAAGTTAGTGGTGGTCATACTGCAGGAATGCCATTCCTGAGGAGTCATAATTAACTCTCATTGAGCCTCAGTTGTGTTCCCATCGTTACTCGGAAGAAGACCCACTTGGGTGCAGGCGCTGAAGCACAGTGTGAGCAGGCTTTTGCCACAAAGGCAGTGATGACTAGCTGCGGTGCTATATGATGCTCCTTAGCCGCTGTCAGTGCTGTAGATGTACTTTTGTGCCTGCTTGTAAGCTGTGTGTGAGAGACACATGGGAATGTGTTGGAGGAGTGGGGGTGGAAAGGACCACTTCAATGAGGGGTTGTTGGAGGGGAGGCTGGGATATGATTAGTCTTAGGCTTTTCTGTGTATTGTTCCTCTAATCCTCTAATGATTACCATTCTTCTTGCCAGGTGGACTTGTTCAAGAAGACTCTCTTGTTGATCCCTATTCACCTGGAAGTCCACTGGTCCCTCATTACTGTGAACATCCCTAACCGAATCATTTCGTTTTATGATTCCCAAGGCATTCATTTTAAGTTTTGCGTAGAGGTAAGAGTGACTGCTGTTTGCAAAGTTTGCACTGTTTCCTTAAACAAATAACCCCCCTCTTCCTCTTCATCCTTAAACTTTAAAAGCAGCATGTTTACTGTTGTCCTGCCATGTATGGAATGAGAATCTGCTTGCTGTGTTGAGGGGAACCTGGAGGGTCCAGAGTGAACCCACACCAGGAAGCTGAGGTCAGATTGCACATTCCCTAAATAGCCTGGGTGTGCCTCAGCACACCTTTTTGCTGTGCCTTGTCACTCACAAGGAGCAGGGGCTCAGAGCCATGGCCGTAGGTACGGAGATAGTCTGAGAGAGAGTAAGAGCAGTCCTTTAAACTGCAACAGAACATGGCTTTAGGAATTGACAAATTGCAGTGCTTTGGGGGGAGGTTGCCAAGGTGAGAGAACAGAGCTGAAGGTGCTGTAGTGCTGCCCAGTGGGGTTTATTTGTTACTGTGCTATTAGCAGCACGTTGCCTTTTTCCTCTGCACAAGTGTGGAGTGAGCACCTCTGATTGTAAACCAGCTACCTTCTGAAATTGTTACCTGAACACTGGAGGGAAAATGTCAGTCCTTCATGTGAAGAACAGTCAGGAAGTTTTTGCTGGGACTCGCAAATTGCAGTGACCTCTTACAAAAGCTAATTTTGTCAACTTAATTGCTTGTTTGATGTAGCAGTCCTTTACTTTAAACTGTGTGTAGCTGTTAGCTTACAGCAGAGTAGTAATTATTGTACCCGGGAGGGTTCCCAGCCAGCACTTCTGGATGAAGATAGTGGCTTCCTTCTGGCATTTGCTGAAGGTGAAGCCAGTGTTTGTTCTGGGAGCAAGAGACCTCTGCTCTCTGGCTCCTGAACCTGCTGCATAAACTAGGGGTACCTCTGTAGCCCCACAGTCTCTCCTGCAGCTTCCCATCCCTCTTAATTGTCTCGTGAATGTAAGGCACTTCTATTTTTACCCTTTCTTGGAGGTAGGAGGCCAATACTCAAAAATATCCCATGGTCCACCCATTAAGTTGAATGTTAGTGTGCTGAAGTGTGTTTAAATTGTGCTATAAACCACCAGCCTGTTTATAGAGAAGTAGGATTTACTTAACCCAAGACCAGAGGCTCATTTATCTTGCTTCCTTCTCTTGTGTTGGACTATTTTTTCCTGTATGTCACTAAAACGCTCCCTGGAGCTTTGTTGATTAGCTGCAGTACGCAAAGTGTTTTTCATTGGAATTCAGGCAGGAAAAGGCTATCATCCTGAATGCTACGGTGTCAGCTGAGTGAGAGCCCACGTGCTGAACCTGTGGGGTGTGTCTGTATGGCTCAGAGCACTCTGACATTGTGTACGAGTGCCACAGTGTGCAGTGGGGCTGAGGGGTGTTAGAGCCTCCCTTGACGGACCAAAACGAGCCTGGGTGGTGTAGAAGGTGTTGATAACTTCACCTCTAGGTCTGAGCTCAGCTCCTAATACTGAATGCTTACCTGAGACTTGTCCTCGTTGTCAAAAAAGTGTCAACAGAGATGTCAGTGTCTCTGTCTTGTTCCTTTGCTGGTGAATAACATTGTTGTTGTTTTCTCACCTTTCCTTCATAAAGAACATTCGAAAGTATTTGCTGACTGAAGCAAAAGAGAAGAATCGCCCCGAGTTCCTTCAGGGTTGGCAGACTGCTGTGACAAAGGTAAATGGCAGCCTCCTGAGTCCTGCAGGATGACTTCCTGGCAGATTTTAGGAGATTGCTTCTAAACCTATATATTTTTTATAAGCAGTGAACTGTTTCATGCTGACTATGAGGAAAGCGGTAGGAGCTACAGGTGGTTACACATGGGAACTAAAGCTCTGTCATTCCCTCACCCCCCTCCAGGTCTTTAATACTTTCTGCATGTAACTTGGTGACCTGAACCTGATCTCTGGTCAATTAAATATCCAGGCAGCACAAGCTGTATCTGATGCCCAAGTTGGCACAAGTCATGGACAGAGTGTGCTTTCTAACTTCTCCCAAAAAGACTCTTCAGAACTATGCTGGGAGGAAACAGATGAGTGCTGCTGCTGCCTGTATTTTGTATTTGCGATGGATAGGCAGCCTGGGTCTCCGGGGCTGTTTGTGGCACATTACATTTGATCACAAGTAAACAAAGTCTGGCAGCAATAAAAGGCAGTAACTTGTCTGTAGTGTAAATGAAGGAATAGGAGATTTGCGTAGCCATCCCAAAATGGCTCCAGAGATTAAAAACAAAAACAAAAAACAGGTCATTGCACTCTAGACACTCCCAACAACTCCCTCCTTGCACAGGATTATTTTTAGGTGATGCTACATTGGTAGAATGATTCCCTTCCATGCTTATACGTACTCTGTGCAGTCAGGGTTCATCTTCCTATATTCTGTTAGGTAGGGGATTTAGGAGTTGAGAAAACAATAATTTTTCCCCTTCAAGTGCCAGAGACATATCAGCATTAGCAAGTGGGACTTTTTAGCTCCGTGTATTAAAGTTCATGTTTGGAGAAGTAACAAAGGTTGAAAGTCACCGTTTGAGGCTGCTTTGCTCAGTGCTGTTGCCTGACTTCGTGCTACCTTTTGTGTTCCTTCAGAATCTTTGGTGTGGTTGGGGGAGAAAAGCCACTGTTTGTCGCGTGGGTGCTGAGAGTAATCTTCCTCTACACCTGAATGACTTTGCTGATACAGTTTGGTCCTGTGTAAAGCTGATAGTGCTGTACAAACATTTATTTAAACTAACTGAGGAGCCGTTCTGCGTAGGTCACTAAAAGAAAATAAATTCGAAAGAAAGATTTGCAATTTGTTTTCAGGCCAATAATATATATTTTTCTGAATGTAACATGCTATTCTAGCTAGGTATTGAGTGTCACCTTGCAAAAGTTGGGATTCGAATAAGTAATTACAACTCCCAGAGCTGTCTCTGGGAACAAGATACCTAATGGTGGTGCAGGATCTGCTTTTGGACTCGAAGCAGGACTTACAGAGTGAAAGAACAGGTAAGGATCTAATGCGTCTCTTCTTGTTTGTTTTCTTTCTAGTGCATTCCACAACAGAAAAATGACAGTGACTGTGGGGTTTTTGTGCTCCAGGTAAGAGCTTTGTACAAACAATCAGTGGCTTATATTGTCCGTGTTGTAAATGTCCTGTTTCAATTGAGCCTTTTCCTTTTCTTCAGTACTGCAAGTGCCTCGCCTTAGACCAGCCTTTTCAGTTCTCCCAGGAAGATATGCCCCGAGTGAGAAAAAGGATTTACAAGGAGCTGTGTGAACGCCAGCTAATAGACTAATAAAATGCAGCCAACCTAATTTCTCTGGCATTTCTGACAAGTTGCAGCTGGTGTTTGTTTACTTGAATTTCTGAAAACTTCCCGTGAATTTTGAGCAATTCTCAGCTGAGTGGTGTGGCCACTGTTGTTACCTCAATTTTCTGACAAGCTCTTTAACTGGCAGAACGTTACAGAGTTGCCGCAAAATATTCCTAATGTCAGTTTGGTTCTCTTTTGTTCTTTCCTGTATTTAATATTTATTATCTCAGCATGCATATAGGCAAAGCATGCAACTAAAACCATAAAACTGTAGATTTGGTGCACCTTTGAGATGTAGCTAGAAATGACAAATACAGGTGAATTTGTCTGGAAACAAAAAGATGCATGATATGTTTTCTGATGCAATAATGCTTTGAATGTATCAAAAAAAAAAAAAACCCACAACTCGATGCCATAAAAAGAACAGCTAGAACCTGTTTGATTGTTCTGTTGTCCCTGGTGTGGCTGAATAGTACAGAATTGCCGCTTTTTAGGGTGGCTGAACTCATCTACAGAGTTAATTTGCAGAGACCCCTTTTTTAAATTGCTAAAATTGCTAACCAGGTTTGTTCTGTTAACACTTTCCTGGCTGTCGTTGTCAGCCTGTCCCTGTAGATAAAAAGCAGCCTTTGCACAGAAAGGAGATTTCACCATTTGTCTGTGTAATAAAAAGCGCGAAGATGTGCAGTCAGTCAGATTGATGGCATGTTCCTCCGCTCTGCAGAAGTCTCCATGGTGTGTGTATTAAGGAGGAGAATTGTAAACCTGGCCCTGAAGAGTCGCGGTTCAGATACTAAGATAAAATCCTTGGCTGTAACTGTTTAAATCTCAGATGGCTTTGAGTCATTTTTCCACAATATGAAATGAAATGAAATGTACCATTTCTGCATCTCTCCCTTCAGCTCTGTCTTTAAATGAATTCCCTTCTAGCTTGTTGTCTTTAACCTCCCATTGGCTTTTGCCTTCATTCAAATATAAATTAATTTGTTTCTGCTGCATCTGCTATTTGATTGTCTCCAAGCATCCCTAGTCTTGTTTGCGTCCAGCAGCACTGATGGGACTGGTTGGGAACGACAACACTTGTGGTGGGTGATGTACAAACACGCAAAAAAATCATCGTTCTGCTCCAGAGGGGCAGGAGGCTGTAAATCCAGCACTAACCTTTGCAGTATTGTGGCACTGAGCAGGGATAAGTGAGAGCGGTAGATCTTGAGACTTCAGTTTTTCCGCCTTGATCTCTAAACTGTGATGTGTTTTTTGATGAAGGAAGCGAGTTCTGTTTGAAGAGACTGTTGTATGGGACTGCTACACCAGCAGAAGTCTTTGCTGTGTTTTTCTGCCAGTTGAGGGAGTGAGCCCAGAGAAAAACTGTTCTCAGTACTACACGTCATCTGCTGCACAGCTTGGCTTTGACTCTGTGTCTGTCCATAGCCCTGACTTGTGACAGAAGAAAACCGCTTTGACTTTGCTGTCTTGCAAATTAATTCAGGCTTGAGCCAAGCCAGGTGCAAATCCCTCCTGGATTATCAGAGGGAGCTGGGAGAAAAGAGGGAGTGCCATGTGCAGTCAGGCTAGGAGATGGAAGTGTGCACATGCTGAGCTGTGCTAGAGGAGGAGGTTCTGCAGTAGCATGCCGTGTTCCCACTTCGCCTTGTTGGCAGCTGGCAGGGGCTGGCTTAATTTAGCGAGATAAGGAAGGCCTGTAGCACTTGGCTAGATAATTTAAATAGGGAACTTAGTGAATCAAAAAGAACCTTAAGACCCAGGCTGGCCAAGCGTAGATTTACTCATCGTATGGTGCAGCACGTGGTTTCTTTGTGTTACCCCGAACTATTGCAGACATAAACAGCAGCACCTTGGGGTGAATGACTGTGAGCAGTGGAGGGTGACTTGCATGAAAACTGAAGCTTGGGGTGTAATTTCTCATGTGCTAGGCCAGAGCATTTTAGCTAGTGCTGCCATTCTCATCTCTGTGCACTGCTATTGTGTGAACCGCATGAATGCTGATCCTGCCGTGTGGTGGGACCAGCTCAGCTGAACTGGGTTACAGCTAACCCAGCCAGAAGGCCACTTGGAATCCAGGGGACAGAGGAGTTCTCACGAAAGCAGTGCCAGCTTTGGCTGCGTGCAAGTGAAGCCATGTCCTCAGGCAAGACTCCCTGCGAAGGGAATGAAATGCAGAAAGGGAACTGTAGAAGCAAGTTGACTTTATATTCGGAACTGAAGGTGTTGCTAAGGGGGCTTGAAAGATGTGCTGCGATGGTGTACCAGCATGGGAGACACTGACTTTTCATGGAAGATGTTCGTGGACATTTCTCTTTGTGCAGGAACTGGACCGCAGCTTCCTTTTCCAACCCTTGGTGCCTACAACTGATGGGGAGGGATCTGTCTTTTCTGTATGAGAGTCAGGCAGGAGTCTTGAATCCTGATCTCAGTGGTGTCAATAGAAGGACAGTATTTCTGTGAACTTTGTGTTTAACAGCAACGTTGATGCTTTGAAGCAAGTGCATATGTACACCAGATCGTGGGAGGGGAGGGAGCTCACGTCTGAGTCGCTGCCTTGTGAATTGGAGAACAGGGTGGGGAAAGATGCATGTTGGAAAGTACTTCTTATGTGCTTCCTTGTCATCTAGAGGTTTGCTGACAAGTGTTCCAGTTGCTTATGGGGCAGTACAGAGAAGTTGAACTCGAGTCTCCAACTGTGAGTACAGCAGTGAGAGGCCTCTAAAAAAAAGAAGGGGAAATTGAAAACAGAGCTAATGTAAGCAAAGTCTGTTGGTGCAGGGTGGAAATTAATCACAGGCCGTCAGAATCTCAGACTCTGTAATGTTGTATCTTGTGAAACTGGACTAATTAACTCCTCCTTGGGAATGTCTTTGATGCCTTAAAGGAGATGGACTCCATAATCTGTAGTCGTTCTACCATTTCTTAAAACATTCGGGACTACGTAGAGTGTTTTTATTATGAGAGGCACATTTATGTGGCTGTAGTTATGGCTGTTAGCAGTTCCATTAATGTGATACTCAGAATTTCATAAATCACTCTGAACAGGTTTGGCTGATGCTTAAATTTCATGACTTGTTCTGAAGAGATTGTCTCGCCGTGCTGAATTATACAAATAGGCCCAGAGCTGGTAAAGCCTCCGTCTCACGCGTGACAAATTCCAGCTAACCGAGTTGTAACAAACCTTCAACGCAATTGGAAATAAGTGATTCGTTTCCATTTTGTTTGCTTTAATCTATAGTTTAGAATGACTGTGCAGCTGATCTAAATGAAAAAACAACATTGAAAGCGCGGCCTTGATTCTGCAGGGCGTAGGAATACCCATTGCCGTGCCCTGAGGGCCTCGCAGAGTGGAGGATGGACCTTTGTGCCGTTCCTTGGTGCCATCGGTCCGTTCTGGGCTGGGTGTGCAGGTGATACCTGAAAGTTGCGCTTGCACTGGTTGCTGAGCCAGGCGGGCTTGTGAGGAGCTGATGGCTTGTATCTTCTGCAGCGTGCTGTTCAACCTGGCTTTACTTTCTCGGAGTTGTGATTGGCGTTATCTACTGTAGCGTTTGTTCAAGTTAACATGTACATTTAAACCCTGGGGAATGACGTAGACGTAACTCCACTGAGCAGCGACTGTGTTTTGTGGGTGTGTTCTTGCATCAAATGAAGCTCGTGTTCCTGTGAAGTAATAAAATGAAGTTTTACCATAAACCCTATTTTCTTTCAGCAGTTTGGTTTCATTTTTAATTCTAAAAGCAACTGATGCGATGGTAGAGGGAATGTTGTTTTGAAGGCCATGTTATTAGGAGAGGCCTCCGCAGCTGATTAGTTCAATAACTCTGAACTGTACGCTAATGATGCTCTCTGTTCCGTAGCACTGCTGGGATAGAGCTTACTGTGGTTTAAGCCGTGACAGCATACAAGATTGGAGGTGTCACATATTGCATAAATAAGGGTGGAAATCTTGCGTTAGACACTTTGTACTAAGGTGGCATTTAAAAAAACACAGATCTGTCAACAGAACAGGTAGGACTTAAATTGCTTCACTAGATCAAACCAAATTAATGTCCTTCTGGTAGCGCTCGTTGATGTAGCTGTGTAACCAGAGAGTTAAATCTTGTCTCTGCTGAACTTTACAAAGCCATACAGCTTGTGAATTTGTGATAATGGGAGGAATGAAGGCTTGGTGGATGACTCTTTAAGCTATTAATCATGAGACTGGCAACATCACTGTCTTTATTACGTTCATAATTTAAAAATCCTATCATGGAGGAGGAAACATGGATGCTTGTTAAATATATTATTTCACTGGAAAGTGCTAAGAAATCAGATCATTAAAGTACAAAATCATAAGAGATGCTAGAACCTTGCCAGGAACAATGATTACTATTTATATGTAATAGGCATCGGGAGGGAAAGAGATGGGTCTGGTTTGCTTGAGCCTGAGCCTAATGGATTTTACGAGTAACCAACTAGAAGGATTTGGGGATTGAACTTAGTTTTCAGAGCATGTAATGTGACAAACTATGGAACTAAATCTGCTGCAGACTGAGTAAAGCATCTTGAAATGAACTGACTTGTTTTCTGTGAACACAAGTAAGCGGGATGTGTGCGAAGCAGCTCCTGCTCCTGCCTGGCATTCCGGTGAGTTCTTAATTGTTGTGTTTGACTTCAGCTTTGCTGGTAAATCATCTCCCTAACGCAGTGCTTTCCTGAGGCTCCAGACCTTACCTAATGCTTCCTTCCAGGCAGCGCTGGGAAGCGGCTGGGAGGAAGGGGGATCGAGAATCTGCACTGCGTTGTGTTAAATGTGTCACGGAGCGAAGGGCAGGAGGGAAACTGAGCTTTAAATAAGATGTGTTTAACTGGATAATGTAGGTCAGGTCATGTTTATGGCATATGAGCTCGATACAGACAAGGAGCTGCCTTGTTTATGGAAACCTTTGGGATTAGCGAGAAAGAAACCTGGGGAAGAGATGCCTTCTGCAGGGCCCACTGCCGTGTTGCGCACATAGGGATGGTGTCTCGCTTCAAGTCCGTGCATTTTAGGTCAGCATAATGCAGGCAGCAACTGCAGCTAAAGAGGAAACTCCCAGCACAGCATTCAGCTGAGCATCACGTTTGTTCAGGACGGTTGTGGCTTGACAATTTATCCTCAGCATCTCTGACAGCTCCAGCCTATTGAGAAGCAGACAGGCGTGCTCCTGCTCCGCTGCCAGCACTGCCTGGGGGCTCGTACAGGCGGTGCTGATTCCAGCTCACCTTTCAGCTGCTGGCTTCCTTGGCTTTTCTGTTTTGTTTGTTGTGAAACAAAGAAGTCTGGGCTACAGAGAACTTTCAGAGTGCTTCAGTGAGCATATTCCTGTCTTGTTCAGGAGCCCGGACTTTGTAGATCTGCTTTCAGTTTTGCATGTTCATATGCTGCTGTTTCTCACGCAATTAGTGTAAGAAGGCAGTCTTTAAATGCTGCTATGAAAGGGCAGAGAGAGGGCTTCAGGGCTTCATTTTTGGCAGAGTTTGGGGTTTTGTCCTCTGCTGGATCACGCTTCAGATGAATGTTTTTTTCCCACTTTAGAGCCTAAACGCAGCTAAAAAGTTTTTTAGAAGCTTTGGGCGACTGAAACGCAGTGCCTTAGATTTACAGCCACCTCGCATTCTTTGAGACGCTCGGTCGTCCCTAGACAGGATGCCTCCACTTTTAGAGGGATGTGCTTGGAGAGGATCGCCGCAATTTAGAAACCAGGGAGCACGCCCCGTCAGTCCCCCAAGCCGCCGTTTGATGACTTTAACAGATGGTTTCACAGCAGAGCACGTGGATCCCGGCGAGGCTCCTGGCGGGGCTGTCGCCCTTTCCTGCAGCCCGGAGGGTGCCCGTGCCCGGGCTGAGCCCGCTGCTTGCCCCGGCTGCTCTGCGGCCGCCAGATGTCACGCACGCACCGTCGCGGCCGGCGCTCCTTGGCCCGGGCACCGCGTCTGCTGCTTGCGTGTCGCCTGCCACGTCGCTTGTGTTCTCGCACGTTTCCCAGCAAAATGTGCGCCGCACTCGCGAAAGGAATGCGTGTGTTAAACCAAACGCCGCCCTTCCATCCACCCTCCATCAAATCCACTGAAAATCCTTCTGCATCAAACATGGAAGTGTTTGGCTCTGGCGCGGTTACTCCGGAGTCCCATCAATTTTACAAATTGACCGAAACGTTTTTTGGTAGAGAAGTGGTGCATACCAGAAGCCTTTCGTCTGATCAAACCGCTGCCTTGCTATAGATCATGACTGTTATTTTTATAGCTCCGTATTACCATGGCGAATGCCGGTGGTAGAGGGGGGAGAAACCACATCAGTAGCTCCTTCTGTCTGATTTGTGGTCGCACGCTCACAACTTGACATGGTTTTGCAAATAACTAAACAAAACCAGGAATTCGTTTAGGGGGAAAAAGGGGGGGAAAAATCCCCCCAAAAACTGCTGCATCAAATCTCTTGTGTGGAGAGTCTGACTTGCTCACGGTTCGGATCTTTTAATGGAAAATGGTTGAGAGCAGCAGTGCGAGGCAGTTGCCCTCTGCTAAGCTGCGCTGTGGCTGTGGCCGCTGCCGAACGCTGTGACAGCCCCTGGGCCACGAATTCTTTGGAGTTCTGATTTAATTGGTGGTGTCTGCTCTTTGGGCTTTAGCCTAAATTTAGTAATGTTCGGGGCTGCTTTTTCTCTATAATACCTTTATGAATTCCTGTATAATCTGATCTCGAATTTTAAAGCCGTCTGTCATTTTTGAGCCGTATAGTTTCTAGCTTTAAAAGATCCTGCTGAAGGAAAATGTAAATTCAAGGCCTACTGAAAACGCATTTTTCTTTAAATTATTTATCAGCAAAAATGTCTTTGAACGTGCGTTTCTGTAGCTGACGAGAGTTGGAGTACAGATGGGCTGGGGTTGGTTGGGTTGGGATGGGATGGGATGGGTTTGGGGCACCTGCAGGGATGC
>JANHGO010004102.1:0-25691 GCA_024606505.1 Aquila spilogaster | reverse complement strand
TCCCCCTGCAGCCCAGGGAGGTCCACGGTGGAGCAGATATCCACCTGCAGCCCGGGGAGGACCCCACGCCGGAGCAGTTGGATGCCCCTGAAGATGGCCATGACTCCAAGGGAAAGCCCGTGCTGGAACAGTCTGTGCCTGAAGGACTGCAGCCCATGGAAGGGACCGATGCTGGAGCAGTTCGTGAAGAACTGCAGCCTGTGGGAAGGACCCACGTTGGAGAAGTTTGTGGAGGACTGCCTCCTGGGGGAGGGACCCCACGCTGGAGCAGGGGAAGAGTGAGGAGTCCTGCCCCTGAGGAGGATGAAGCGGCAGAGACAACGTGTGTTGAACTGACCCCAACCCTCGTTCCCCATCCCCCTGTGCTGTTCAGGGGTAGGTAGAGAATCTGGGAGTGAAGCTGTGCCCAGGAAGAAAGGAGAGGTGAGGGGAAGGTGTTTTAAGAATTGGTTTTATTTCTCATTACTCTGGTTGATTGGCAATAAATTAGGGAAAATTAACTTAAGTCAAGTCTGTTTTGCCCGTGATGGCAATTGCTTGAGTGATTTCTCCCTGTCCTTATCTCAATCCACAAGCCTTTCATTACATTTTCTTTCTCCTGTCCAGCTGAGGACGGGAGTGATGGAGCAGCTTTGGTGGGCACCTGGCATCCAGCCAGGGTCAACCCACCACAAGTCTTTTCAATCATGTTGAATAATAGAGAGAAGGGAGAAAAAAAAAAAGAGAGTCTGGAACTCCTATTTACATCTCTCCACATAGACAATCAGAGCTTTGCCTGGCATTTTTGGTTTTTTTCTGCTTGACTGTAACAACTGTACACAGAGTAAATAAACTTCAGTAATTATAACTAATTCCTACTAGGAGTTCATTCATAACAATGTAAGAAAAACTCAAAGACTTTTTATTTGGATGAGAAATATGATAAGCATCAGAGAATTGTTTTCAACTTTGTATCTTTTTAGTTTATATTTCTTTTGTTAGACTATTTCTGGGTGGAGACCATATGTTACATACATTGCCTAGGTTCTCCTTTGTTTTGATGCAAATCAGAATAGAAAAAGATGCTCGTACAATAAAGTTTCAGAGCTTCCCAAGGACTGTAGTAACACTGCATACTTAGCCTTACTCTCTTAAGTACAATGAATTTAAGGAAAGATGTTAAAATGCAAATTGTATATACTGGCAAAGGCCACGTTTACATATCCTTTTCCTTGAAAACTATATTGGGAAGAATAAAGCTCAAAAGAATTTCTAAGAAGTGTCAGAAAACAATTCTTTATTTTTTTAAACAATAAAAGAACTCTTTTTCTTTTATGCAGAAGAAAACCACGATGTTTTGCTTATTTAGAGAAGAGACAAAGCACATGGTGCGTGATGTATTAGAGGTGGGGAAGAGGGCAGGCCATACCTTATGCCTAAAGCTCTGTTGTTTGCTGGTGCTGCCGCCCTTTGACATTGACCTTCTATTAGGACTTGCACTTCAAATGTAACAGCCTAGGTTGAAATCTCTGGTGCTAATCAGAGTTCTGACAGAGTTCATTTTTGCCAAGAGCCTCCATCAGGCTAAATCACAGTGCGTATGTCTCATTCCCTGAATCTAACAATGTTATAAGTAGCACAGTAATTCTGACAGTAAATACAGTTAAGCATTTTCTACCATTTTATTTTTTGTTCGGTACAGAGGATAAACTTTTGCAAGTGATATGGCTTCCAATTAATATCACTGTATTTCCTTAGTGCTAGTTCTTTCAGTTACCTCTAAAAAACATCACGAGCTAGAGTCTTCAGGTATTTACAGCCTTCTTAGGTTAGTAGCAGGGGTGGTAATTAAAAGCTTTGGTACGTTCAAATTCTACTTTTACAACCAAAAGTTCAGTTTCAGGTTTTTCTGCTTTATCCTGCCTCAAGTGTTGTTAGTCTGGCAGTATCCTGCCAACAATTCTAGACCTGACTTCTTTCTAGCTCAGATGGCTTAATTAAAAAAAAAATAATAATAAAATTAAATAATCTGAAGGCCCTATGAACTATCCCACCAGCTTATGGCAAACACCCCTGGGAGAAGACTTGAACTCCTCCACACAGTAAACCCTTCCCCTTAAAAACATTTCTCCAAACATTCTATACTCTGTTGGTTTTCTGTTACTTTAAAGAACCCTAGAAACAAAATTGTCTATTAAGATCACAATCATTTAAGAGGAACAGGCATCAGGACTGGAAAATACAGGAAGTCGTTACACCTCTTTTATTTGTAAGGAAGAGTTTGCAAAGTTCAAGAGAATAAAACAACCTCAAAAGAAATGCAGTAGTACTTAGTAATGGCCCACAGGCAGTTTCAGTCATAGTTACTGAAATATTTCCATTTTCAAAATTAGCTACAACAGCAGGAAAAAAGTCTGTTAATTGTTCAGATCAACAGGTGGAAACTACTGCTGCTACATCTCTTACAGTGGTTGTACTGGAGCTTCTGTTTCTCGCCCATCCCTGGAAATTTTGCTTGAAGTTTCATTTGTTTTCTAAACTTTCTAGAAATTGTTTCTTAAGCAGTTTCTTTTTTATATATAATGGTAGTTGAACTATGTTCAACACAAGTTTCAATGTAGTAAGTAAGATTCTAGTAGAATCTACAGATTAAAATGGATTTAGAAGTACTTGAATTCCTTGACTGGATTTGACTGATTAAGGATATAGTGTCCTTGAGCATTCCTGTGACACCACCAGTGAAAGCAAATTAGAATGAACATCACTATTCTCCTGTTAAAATGTGTATAATTCTAGCTACTGCACTGTAGTACTAGGTAATATTGACAATAACAGAAGAACAAATCAACAGTTCTGAAGGGAAAAACATAGTAAAGAAACAAATATGACACAAGGATACTTATTCAGATCTGAATACAATGACCAGCATGTTTGTTCTAATACAGCTTTGTAATTTAAAGAATTTATGTTTTAAATAATAGCAATTTCTTCTTTCTATCTAAGTATCAGCCTGGTGCTGTGCAAATAATTATGATTTCTCAATTTGTGCGTGATTATTTAATTGCTGGGGCAAACTGAAAACAGCAGGACCTTTGTCTCAAGTTCATTAATTTTACAGGATAGTAAATGAAAGGCCTTATTCCAGGATTGCTTTTGCATATACTGTTATCAAGACTATAGGTAGAAGTATCTACATTAAGTAATGGAATGCATTTACTGAGCAGAATTTTCCTCTAATTTCCTAATCACTCGGTAACATTCCTTTGTAAGCACCTTCAACATTCCAAATAATTTATTTTCATGCTGAAATAAATTAATACAAGGCAGTTTGCAGCAAAAAATAAATTGATTGTTAATAGTTCATTGCTAATATTCTCAGTGTATGCACACTTACACTTTGTTGGTTTTCTTTTAAAATATAAAGGGCTGATAGACTGAGGATGATTTGTGGGTAAGCTAACAGATGAAAAAATAAAATCAAGTTAAGAACTCGATTAAAGATCTCCACTTCAGCTGATACTTTTCCAAGGGACTGGGACTGCTTTGGAAACACCCTTGCACACTTGAAATTCATTTTCATTTGAAGGGTAGAATTCCCAAGACACTCCATGGCACTCATGTCCAATCTGTGTAAACTCACTTCAGAATTTGATCCCAGCAAGGAACCAGTGCTAATAAGCAACCTAAAGAGAAAGTCCTCATTGCTTTGTATTCCTAAAACCCAGCACAGCTAAGCAGAAACTACTCTTTCAAGCAGTGGAAATCATCTGATTATCTCAGTAAATGAAAGACAGGCATTAATAAAATGATACATGGGGATTTTTCATGAAACTATGAATTTTCTTTTTGCTAAAATTATTATTTATATTCTTGTAAATGGATGTCAATTTTTATTGCAACTGATTCTTGTAGAAACAAAGATGAATGTATTTTTATATCTATGCACTGTGGACAAAAATTTGAAACCCCAGATTATGGCATTTAAAGCAAACATTTTTTATAAACTACTAATATCTACCCTGACAAATAAGGCTGAAATACAGAGAAAAAAAACCCAAAACCCAACTGTCAGAAGATCATATGCTCCATAGTACCAGTCAAACTTTCAAGGTACTTATTTCAGCCTCAAAATCTACTCTTCTACATATGTCAGATAGACTGAAGTATCATTTCTTAGAAGAAAATCTCTAAAAAAGCTGTAAATGAAAGCAATAGTTATTGGAGCATACATGTGAAGCTTTCTCCTGCTTTTGAACCATCATTCTTCTACGCACGTGTAGCATGTGGATCAAGGACTGATGAACTCACAACTTTGAAGGAAATATCTGTAAGTCTGTTTTGAGTGTTATTTGATAATTATTAGGGCTACTTGACAGTAAAAAAGTTCTCTCCTGATGAGCTGGCACACCTGCCTTAACTGTAGCTCACAGGTACATGTTGGAAATCACTCAGAGAGACCCGATTCTATCCTGTATAGCCACGCATGGATTCTCCAAGGACAGTGACATTTCTTGTCAAATGAAGGTGAAATGGATTCTAGTTCTCCAGATACTCCTGTTTTACATCCAAAATTACTGCCTTTAAATTTCTGGGTAAACCTGATACCAGAGTACAAGAGAGACATGAACATACTGGAGCAAGTCCAGCAAAGGGCTACAAAGATGATAAAGGGATCAGAGCATCTGAAACACAAGGAGAGGCTGAGACCACTGGGATCGTTCAGCCTGGGAAGGAGAAGGCTTGGGAGGGATCTTATCAATGTGTGTGTATAAATACCTGATGGGCTGATGGGGAGAAAAGATGACAGAGTAAGACTCTTCAGAGTTGTACCCAGTGAAAGCACAGCAGGCAACGTGCACAAATGGAAATGCAGGCAATTCTACTTAAGCATATGTAAACCCTTTTTTTATTGTAAGGATGATCAAGCACTGGAACCAAAGTTGTGGAGTCTCCATCCTTGGAGATATTCAAAACCCAGGGAACATGTCCCTGAGCAGCCTAACCTTGCTTTGAGCAATGGGGTTGGACTCAACAATCTCCAGAGGTCCCTTCCAACCTCAGCTATTCTCTGTTTCTACGATTCTGCAAGATAAGACATTGCAGATGGCTAAGACAAGCAATTGAGTAGGAGACAGGGAGATGGATTTGCACAAGTTTTAACTAGTAAGAAGCTGTGATAGACTACCTTCTTTCTTCAAACCTCTGGTAATTTATGCCTTTCTGCCTTCTCCTCATTCCCCTGCATGTTCATATTCATAACATGAATGCCTTGGTGTTTTTTGTATTTTAGAATAGAAACATAGTTTTTTTTAAAAAAAAAATAAATCATTTTCCTTAGTAATTAGTCACACAGTTTTAAAAATGCAAAAAATTTATAAACAATAACAGCTTTTGCAGTTTTTTCCCAGTTTGGTGGCACTCAGTTAAAACTCCTCCTACACATAGACTGCGTGCCATGTATCATGCTGATTTGGGATTTTAAGATTTTATTTCTAAAAACATATCAAAGAAGATATAAACAATTCATACAGTATGTATTTTTCCATCAGGGCCTATAAAATACACGTTTTTACCTTCAATATAATAGGATCAGCTCATTAGGCTCATATTCTGTAAACAGCTTGGAAATGTATACCAAACAAGTCAGTGGAAATTCATACCCAGAAGCAGATGGTGAGAATAGCAAAGCTAAGCAAAGGAGGCTTAATTGCAAATTCTATCCAACTAAGCAAAACGGTGGTACTCTACATTTGCAGGCATTTTCTTCAGAAAGGAACCCAATGCATCAACATGCAGGTTGAGGCAGGGGAGGGCACTTCTGTGTCATTCATCAGGCCAATGACTACTTGGAGAATCGCCACCAATTAAACAGTATTCGTGTACAGTTGGCACCAACTTCACAGTACTGCATGCTACGTAAAATTTTATGGCTTGTTGTCTTGCCAAAAGCAACACATCTAATGTTTTTTCTGTTAAATTAAAAATCAACAAGAGATTTAAAGTTGGCCTTCTACAACATGACAAGTAATTCAATTTACTCTGGTACAGTTCTCATTTAGAATGAGCCAAATTAACAGTGCCTAGACAAGGTATGTGAGAAATAAAGTCACACTATTATAAAGTTTTTATTTTTCTCTACTTCTTCTCTACCTCTTAATATTCAAAAATGGAGAGAGGAGCAAAAATCTTTTTGTCACCAAAAGGAACACTGACGAAAGAAAATTGCATTTCATCCCTGAAAACAATGGTACAGTCACTATAATAATCTTCATTACAGTCTTTTCCTGAGCGTGTGAGCATTTATTTCAGTTGCGGCAAGATTTCTTTGCTTTAGCTGATGATTTCATTGATGTAATTCACTATTTAATATGACTAAATTAGATACCTGTAGAAAGTGAGGACAACTCTAAGACTTGGTACCATATATGTCCAGAACCCAGTATTTCACTACTTTTGTTAAAGTTTCAACATAAGAAAAAATAAACCAAATCTTTTTCAATAGTCAGGAGTCAGAGAAATGTCAGCAATGGACAAGGTACAGTTTTCAGAGAGGGATTCCCAATTTTCAAATTTAGTATTAAAATATAAAATTCTCCCGTGGAAGAAAAGTTGTATCAGCTTTCATAACAGCTCAGTCATGATGCACTAAAGTTTACTTCTTACTTTTTCAAAGCCATATGAAAGTAAGTTTCCCATTAAATTTCTTACAGTATCCCATTTTATCTTCTATTACAAGCCAATAGGGGTTTTGAGGAAAAGATTGCTTTAAGAGCCTCAATAATATTATCACCAAACATGAGAGACAATATCAATTTCCTGAGGGCCTCCAATAAAAGAGCCATTGTTTAAGCAGCAGCAGAGAAAAAAACCCAAAAAACCCAAAGAGATACAAATGTCACATTGAGAACTGTTGCTTGTTACCTTCTAGGCGCTCCATCCTCGTGTGGTTGAATAATCACCACTTTTACTGTCACTGATGTACGTAAAAGATCAATCATTTGTTCATGAGTCAAAGTTGCCACAGCCACTTTACAGATCTCAACCAGGCGGCTCCCTTGCCTTAGGCCTGCCTTCCATGCAAAACCAAAGGGCTCCACGTCTGCCACTATCCCTTCAAAGTTCACGTGGAATCCAAGTTGGCCCAACCCATTCCTCCGCAGGGTCATTTCTGTGGTTTCACATCCTCTGGTCACTATCTAAAGAAGTATCAGATTGTTAATGCTATTGTCAGGACAGCCACTTCTTTGGACAAACAAACAGGTTTGTTTTCAAACACTATAAAGCCATGTATGGCTTGACATTAAATATCTTTAATATACTAATACTAAATTATTTTAACATTTGTGGTTGAATGAAGGTTTCTGCATAAAACAAAATGAACAAAACATTTCACAATGCTCAAAATCTTACATCCCCAGAGCAAGCAGCTGACCGGTATCAAGTTCCTTCCCCCTTACCCAACATTAACACAATACCATTTATAGTTTATTGAAAACTTAACAGCTGCTTTAGTTTCAAAACACAAAGCAAACAAAATGCGGTCCTGTCAGTTACTTCATTCTTGTTGGCTGACTGACTGCAGGTGTGCAGGCATTTTTTATTCTATTAGACAGTATTAAAAAACTTGAGCTATAACATGAGCCAAATTGAGTGAAGTGCTTCAGTTCTAGGAGCTTTTCTTCCTCAAGAACACAGCAATGAAGATAATTTTGATTTATTTTGCCTTGTAGTCAGATTCCTAACTACCACCATCTCCAGTGTGGACATCACTAAAATTGGTAAGAGCTTTCATGTCACTGGGAAATATAGAAACAAAAAAGTTATTTTCTTCACCTTCAAGGAAAATGTAATTCTGTCATTATACGGAGTAGCCAAAATCCTTCAAATTCAGACTTTGCTAGGCAGGCTCATTTCTATATACTATGTAACAAGTACTCAACAGTTTTGCCTAGTAAAAAATAATCATACAATAGTGTGTATGCTAGGATACTGCACCAGACTCAGAATGCCAAATTCTAGTCCACATTACAAGGTAAGTTTAAGAGTTACCCTAACATTCCCTCCTGTCAGTGTCACAAAACCAGTACGTATTTTAGCTCCATTAGTACAATTGGAACAAAAACTTAACCACTGTGAAACAACATTATCAAAAGTCTTTGTTCATAATGCATATCATTCAAAGATCTCACAGTGCTTTATAACACTCCAGCAAGGCAAATATCTGTCCTTTAAGGACGCGTATGTTATGATACAGTTCAAGGGATCTTCCCAAGGTCACGCTGCATTAAGAGGAGTTCTACAGCGCACCTTGTACCACAAAGGCATTCACGCTGTTGATGGTTGCTTTTAGCGTGCATTACAAAGATGCACACATTACTCAACTTCAGGCATCTAATTCAAGGTGCTTAAGTTAAGAGGCTACTGTCCTGTGTAGTCATTTATATAGGACAGGTCTTTGCAAAGATTGTTTTATAGCTTGAGCTTAATTCAGGAGGCTATTTCAGAAGAGTTATTCTCCCCCTCCATTGCCTACTTTTTGGTACCTTAGTGAGTTTTACAGTGCTATTGCCTTTATAGAATATTTCTATATGGATATCTGTCCCTCATCAGAAAAAATTAGAACTTGCACACATGAGAACAAAGTGCCACAAAACCATGAGTTATTGTAAGTTTGCTGATCTGAGGGAGATGGTCCATGCTCATGCTTTCAACCTGTGATAAACCCAAGGTAATGAAATACAGTTAGCCCTCATTCATTACAGGCTAATCTTCATTGAGCTGTGAAACACTGGAGAAAAATCTTGCAGGGATCTCATAGATGATCTGAGAACCATTGCCTGGCAAATTTAGGCTGCTTAAACTGTAGCACTTTGACTTCATAAATGTTCCAGTTATTTCTGAAGATGTAGGCTTCAAAGTTAAAAAGTGAATGTCATTCTTGAGATGTCCAAAATGTACTCTGGAGGTTTTGTTCACAAAATCGTGTTCTGAGTCTTCCTATCAAACAAAGCAGCTATTTCCTTTGTCATTATTTAGCTCAGAGTTTTTGGTATCTTTTAGAAGCTTTCCATTTTAAACAGAACTTTCTTTTGTGCTTATAACTGTGCATACAGTATTAAGAGCTATAAGGTATGCTGAAAGCACTAAAAACTTTAACTCTTTTTTTTCCAGCTCTGAGGTTCATCTTCAGTCACAAATAATTTTCAACAAGACTTTCATCATTTATGAACTGGATAAGTGAAAATGAAATTTTCAGCTCTTCATTAGTTTCCCTACACTTCTGTCACAAGTTTCTAAAATTATATATATACAGTATTTAGTCATGCAGTGAAAAGAAGAACATGCTATGAGAGTCAGGAGCTCAGCTGAGGGATGGAATTTTATCCTTATGAAATTACATAATATTCTTTGGGGGGGCAGACACCTCTTTATCATTATGTCACAATTATAGACTACTGCAGAATGAATGCACTAGCCAAAATATATGGATTTTCCCAACTCAAGAGCACTCAAAATCTCTTCAAGTTAGTTAAATATTCAAAGGTTAAAAGAGAAGGAAGATAAACATTCCTGCCAAAGATTCATCTATTCCCAATGGAAAGGATTCCAGGAGATCAAGTCCTCCACAGGTATATCCCCTGAAAGGTGACACTGCACGTTACATAGTAATGTCACATAAAACATAGTACTGCTCCACTTCAAAATAGGTCATTCTGCTTACTTGGTTGCCGTTTCACCGAACTCATGGCTGTGCATGAACTAAGAGCTGGCTTCTCTGAATGCACTTAATGCAGATGAAATTAAAAGCCAGAGATCCTCTAAGTCCCATGATGAAAGTGAAGAGTTTTTTAGTATACAGGCTTCTAAGGAAATTTTGCCGACTCAGATTCTTGCCTAAAGATCCATTCAGGGTTTTAATTTAATTTTATATCACTCTGCCATTCTCTGTTACCCTAAAGGTCAGAACCACTGCTTTTTCTGGCCTTCAAACACAGCTCGCCAAGTTAATCTATAGTTTGCTTTTGCTGCTCTTTCTACTTTGTATCACTAGATATTCTCCCCCACAAACACAGATCTGACTCTAGACTGACAAACCCCACCTCTTTTTTTAGTCCTGAACTGTTTCTTTTGGTTCAAACCAAAATTACAGTCTCAGCTTTTCACATCTTTGCTTTATCTGAATATTCAGATAGGTTTCCTATTCATCTGCATCATTTAAAACCAGGCAATAAAACGTAGTTATTTCTTTGACAATCTCCTTTAGTAACTGCAACATTTTACTCACTGGTTTTAAGAAATGTTTTTAGTAGTGACTGAAAAGGGTTAATCATTTGGTCACTGAAGTTTAATATTATGTCACAATTTGAGCTTTCATCTTTAGCATCTGCTGGCACATGTGGTTGTTGACCTTAGCTGCATTCTGAGTCACTTAAAAGGTTTTTAAAGGATGCATATGAAGTGTGGAATCAGAGATTTAAATACTTTTTAGTGGTTGTAATGGTCACCTCTGAGCTTCTATATCAAAATGTATATAATGACTGTTTAGAAAGCATTCAACATCATAAAACAACTAGGGAACAATATTAATATGCAGCTTTCAAAAGAGAGGAAGAAGCACGGAAAAAAGGAGAAAAATATGAGGTAAGAAACAGGAATGAAAAAAGTTTTAAAACAAGTAATGACAGCTAATTTTTTTAAGCACTGTGAAAGTTGGATAGGTGGCAGCAAAAGAGAGAAGGTGGCCAGAGTTCATTGGAATAGATACTTGAAGCTAATATTCAGTTAACTTGGCAGTAACTGATGCTAAATTTGTGAGGCTTAAAGCCATTTTGACATTATTTAACTCAAAATCTGACCATAAAAAAGAGGAAGTATTCAAGTAAATATAACCATTTTGTGTTTTTAATTACTGAATTTTAAAGATCTATCCTCAGCAACTGGGCTATTTCCATGTTTTGTAAAACTAAAGTAGTAAAAAACAGCAAAAGGAATTGTCATCACTGATGACAGCATTAAGTTTTCACTGGAACTTTGAATCTTGTTTTCCATCTAAGCAATTTATACAGTTCATTTAGCAATACTTCACAGGAGTGTACTACATGTACACTATTTTTCAGAAGGGAAATATCTGTCTAAGGAAAGGATAATATAACAGTGGCAAGAAGAGTTTAAAGACATTCATCTATTGAAAGATTAATTGTACTTTGGAAGAAAAAGGTTGTTATTTAGAGCATGATATTGAGCAATGCTAACTAAACGTGACTGAAGAACTACAGAGGCCCTAAAACACCAGCTGCAATCCAGCTGTTCCAGTGTGATAACGGTAAGCGGAATGATTTCTTTTCAGTACCAGGCTTTCTAATAGAAACAAAACTGAGACCATCTAGATCACTTAAATTACGATCAAAGGGTGAAGCGTAACCACATGAAGTAGATGCATCAGCACTTTTACCTTGGAGTTCCTGTCTGTTCATTTGTACTGACTGAAATAGTTACAGGACAGTTGTGCTAATAGGGTCATCAAGCATCTGAAAAACTTTATCCAGTCAGCTGTAAAAACTGGCTTTAATTGCTCTAGTTTTCTTTACTTCCTGCAGTTGCTCAGTATAGAGGAACAAATCAGCAGAATCACTTATACAAATTTTTCTGCTAATATTCACAAAAAGTCCAAGTGAGTATATTTTACACATTCAGATTTTGTATATTTTTAAATTAAGGTATATTTCTACCTACGAAAGTGTGATTTGAGAACAGGCTACAGCAAGAGAAGACAAAAGCTTAGCCTTTCAATCCTGATTTCAACACTGAAACCATCCATGGCCTTAGGTGAATCTATCAGATTATTGGTATCAGATTCCTGATCCCTGAAAATGGGTTGATAACACTTATCTCATACACTGTTGTGAGGATTATTGTTTGTAATGCTCTCTGAAAGCACTGCCAAAGTATAAACGTAGGAGATTTTTAATTGTATCTCAAAGAAGATGGAGACAAGTAACACTTCATAAAAAATTTGGAATTCCAGTTTAGAAACTATACTTACTTCAAGCCTTTGAACAATTTCTCTGATGTCTTCAGTACAATTATCTGCTGCAGACAGAAGAATACATTCTCCTCTTTCATAAAATATTTTGATGCTCATTAATCCAGACGTCCATCCAATAACATCTCTGCAGGAGCAGTTAAACACAACATTTTTTGATTCCTTTTCAATCAACATGATAAACTCATTGGAGATTCCAAGGAGACATTCAATGTCAGCAGACTGGCCAAAATCTCGTGCAATCACATTCCACATAATTGCTCCAACACTGAATAGATGTGCATCTTTCCTTGGTTTCACTTTTTCCTTTTTTTTTGCCCCCAAAGTAATAAAGCTAAACTTTGCTGAAGTATCCACTGTAGCTGTGGTAACAAAATTTTCTGCCAGATCTTTCAAGTATTCTTGACGTGTCCTTGTGGCCATGGCTCGAAATTTTTCTGACTTATGTGCCGCGTTTTCAGCATTAATAACTTTGGCTAAAAGGAAGTCCCTAAAGACTGCTGATTTGGGGAAAGTTACTCCTTTGGGAATGGGTGGACCAAATGGAGGTACATCTTTTGATCGTGAAACACCAACACTGGAAATAGAAAGAAAAAAATACAATGGTTAATTCCTTAAAAAAAAAAAAAAAAAAAGATCGGATGATAAGCAGAACTGTGATCTGTGCAGTCCATTTACATAGCTGGGTTTAGCTTTGACATGTCAATTTTCAGACTTTTTAGACACATCCAATAAAAATGATTGGGTTGTCTGTTTTAAAATGGCTTTTTTCTTATAAATATATGAAAGACTTTATGGATGTATCTTACTAACACAAAAAATATCAAGGATGACTTCTTAGGGTGTCACTGCCTCCTTTCGTTAATGGAATAAATATCAGAATGCTTTGTGAGACTTAAATGAGAGAAGTATTTTTAAAAATTCTATTTTTTATTTAAGTCTGTATCATTTTCAGCTGTCACTCAGTTGCATGATCTTAAGACTAAGAAATGTATATATAGAAACAGAATTTATTTTAATCCTCAGACATTTTGCTACAATGAAGTGTGAAGACAAAGTACTGGTGTCAAATGTGTCTATAATGGGAGCATTCTGCACCTGTTTAAGTTGCCTACTCTATTTTCATAAAATTTCAGAATACCTGCAGTTCTTGATATGGATAGTTCACAACAAGATGTAAAAGGAATAGGAATATTTTCTCATTTACACAATTGATATCTACATAATGTATTTCAACTGAAAAAGATTTCAAAATATTGTGTGACCTACATAGAACTACTACTAGTTTGACTGAAACGCAGTCACATTTGGGATCACAGACAGACATCATTTAGTAGTAAGAAATATGTAACTTATGAAATATCACATATTATTAAACACAAAAGAGCTACTGAAACAAAATTAAGTTCTAAAAGACAGCAATATGACCTGACCTCATGACGTACTTTAATTTCATTGTAAACAATGAATAAATAACATTTATACATGCTAAATCTGCACCATTATGCTTCAAGTACTTATCATTATTTGCACAATTCCCAATCAGTTCAAAACTACGCTTCCACCCTGGCTACCTTGCTAGAATTCATGATCCAGTAACTTAAATGTGAGAGTTATGGTCATCTGAAATTTGAGATGTTTTTATACTCCCCAAAAGTCCTCATTCATGTGCTTAAAGGTCATGATTCATCCCGGTGTCATATTGTCATCATACTCGGGGATTTATACAGGTTAATAGCCTTCTAAAATACTTTATTTTAAATCACTTTGAAAAAGGAAATGTGCAATACAAATTATAAATTAATTTCTATTGCTATGTCTGCAAATCTTATTTTTCACTGACTTATTATATCCCCATTTTCTGCCCATAAGTCAGCAACACAGAGTTCTGCATATACCCATTTAAGTCCACAAACTCTGCCCCATAACTCTAGATGTGTGCAAGGGAGACATTGGGGTTTCAAACTCACAGAAAATGTAGCAGAAATTTTAAAACTGTATACATAGTATCTCTAGAAAATACCAAACTGTTAGAAGAGGCAGTGCCATTGTAGTCTTAATAACAAACTTAAACAGTTATAAGGCTCTACTCACCTATAGCACACATTTTCAGTGCAAGGATTATGCACTTTGACTATGACAAATACATGTTGAAAGTGGGAACGAATATTTTTTGGAGTAAAAGGAAGTGCTCCTGGCTCTTGGAAGACAATGGTAACTATATCATTTCCTATATGTCTTTTCCTTAGCAGCTAGACAAGAAACATGCATTGAAAAATTAGTTATAAAAAAATAATCACAGTTTCTTCATTTTAGCAAAAAAATCCCCAAACCAAAATAAATGAAGCTTAACTTTTCAGAAATAACTTTTAATTAATCATATCCTGGATAGCTACAGATAAAGGATATTGGACTGAACTGCAAAAAGATAGGGAAAGGAAACTGGGCTAAGTTCACAAAAATACTAGTGCGTTCTCTCGCATCCCCACACTAGTTCTGCATAGTTTCTGCTCATTTCTCTTTTATTCTATAAGAAAAATATATTTCTCTTACTTTAGTGCATCATGTTAGTAATAAAAAAAAGTTACATCACTTTACATTTCTTACTATCCAAAGAACTGTATGTCAGTTCCCTCTCTACAGTGTAATATTTGCTTCTATATCAAAAATATAATACTGCTTTTCTTTCTCAATGAACCTTCCTTTTCCATGTTGCATTTTTATTAAACATTGTCCTTAATATTATGAGCTTAATTTTTTTAAAAAATAGATTATCATTAATACTTATCACAAATTTTAACAACTGCAGTTTGAGGAACAGAGCTGAGGCTCATGGAGAAACAATAGCTATTAGAAACTCATTAATCAAATACTTATTCTTGTAACTGGTAGTTATTATCATCAAAATATATTTAAGGAATAATTTAAAGTATTAAATCATTGTTACAGGCTAAAACTTAATAAAAACTACAAAACATGTCCAGAAATAAGGGACCACTTCTCTCTCTCCCAAAATAACCCCCAACAAAACAACACAGTAAAATGATGTTCACTTTCCTCACGGAAGTATATTGTATCTCTCAAATTTTTTACACTCTTTTCTTAAATACCTTTGCTTATAAAACATCCATGTATATTACCAGATGGAAAAAAGCAGTCTAGGATGTGCTACATTTTAAATATCCACCCAAAGTCTGCCAAAGACCTTGCATTGTCAACTGATAAAGCATACAGACACTTAAAGCTTTACCTTAGTTCATGTGTAACTAAAAAAGGATACAAGAATAAATTTATTTGAAAACTTTATGACAGAACAAGTAAAAATTTCTCTATCGAGCTGATTTTACAGAACATAATCTTTCTAATAAAAGAGTATTTGCTTGTATTTTCTCAGTTCCATCAAAAGTTAGTATGTCAGCTACCAACAAAAAGCGCAAAGTTGCACATGATAAAGCCTGAGACCCATAAGTATGTTTCATTACATCTCCTAAAATAACACAAAGATTGGTATTCTAAAGGTAGTTAGAAAGGCCAAAGCCTCAATTTTAAAGCACTCAGTATATCTATATTATGTCAAACATAATCAAAATCCCAAATGCAGATAAAAGAAATAAGACTTCTGATGAAACTTTAAAACAGAACATAATATTTGGTATAAGTCATGTGGCTCAGTCAAGTTTTCAGGTTTTTAAGACTAAAATCAAAATAACTGGCTTTGAGCAATTTAAGATATACATCCTGTTACGTACAAATTATAGTAGAAGTACACTACATGGAACTGATCACAGAACTAAGTATGTCAGGTATACTTTAATTTGCTGAGCCATACAATTAGATCATAGTAGTGAAGCACAAGTTTATGTTTAGAGGCTATTATTATCTCACAGGTTGGAATTTACACCTCAGTTAAATTTGTAAGAAACCTTCCAATTATAAGGTACGAGGTGATTCATTTCTGCTTTTGTTATATAACTAACTGCCCAATTACTCTTTCTTGCTATAGTGGTTCACGCCTATGCCTATACATTTCCACAGAGCAAAATTACAAAAATTAGAAAGCAACATCCTGTTTAAAGTTATATTTATTTCTCAAGACAATCACTGTTTTCAAGAATATTTTCTGCTTTTGTAGTCCTCTTTAGGAGGTTCTGCTTGCCATCATAGGTGGCTTAAGCGAGAATAGCAGTCACTTAATACGAGGTAAGTTTTAGAAACATTTGAAATTTTACTAGCAAAAATAGTCTTTTCAGAATTATGGCAGTTCCCATATCCTATCTCTAAACTATTTTTCAAGAGCTTAAACCTCTAAGAGGCACAAAAATAGGAAACAGGAAGTCAGGTCATCATTTTTAAAAACCTTACCAAGCTTGCAGAGATCTTAGTGACTTCTTCAACATTTTAAAATAAAAGCAGTGTAACACTCTTATAAATAACTGTCATGCATAAGTGATCAGTGCACTTCAACACAATGCAAGGCAAAGCACAGTTGTGGCTGTGCGCAGAGTATCATAATGCAAAGAACTTGGAAAGGGGAGAGAAGTAAACTGGAAGATGGAAAGAAGTGCTCTGGATAGGATAAAGGAATAGGAAAAGAATAAAGTATTGAATGGAGAAGAAGGAGGGAACACATACTTCCCTGGGAAATGTGAGATAAGGATAGCATACTGAAAATGAAAAAGGAATTGAAGGAAACCGGAACTAAGCAAAAAGATTTATAAGAAACCCTTTTCTAGTTTCCATCCTATAACCTAGATTTTCCTCCCAACTTTTACCTCCTAGGGGTTTTTTTTAGGTTCTCAGTTTCCCCTTCCTCTCCCATTTTGAGGTCTGCTCAGATTTGGGGTTTTGGGGGGTTGTTGTATTATTATTTTTTTTTTAATCTGCCTTTCTAACATATTCTAAAGAGTCTCATGCCAATGCAGAGCACAATAGGAACACTCAACAGGGTGCACAGATTACAGAGGATTACTTACAGTAAGGAGACATCAAACACACTTTGACATCGTTCTAGTATCAGTCTAAATTGGCACGGTAGAATTTGAAAATGAACCCAATCAAGTACAATAAGCAACCAAGAGGAAATCAGTGAAGTTTTATGTAAGAATACAAGACAAGCAAAGGGCAGTCCAGTAAGGAAAATACGTTAGAAAAGCAGAATCCATTAGATTAAAATCTCAAAGTTAATATAGCTTCTATTATTTGGTATAAAGAATTTTAACTACTCAATTCTTAATTTTCAGATATGCATCTCTGAAGAAAAGTACTGTCTTAAAACTTAGCATATTTACAGGTTATGCCCAGCCATAAAAATCTACCCACTTCTGTGGAATTTTAATTACCTAGTCAAACTGCAAAACAACAAGGAATTCTTGTTGCAATAGCAGTGAAATATATTCTTTGTTCAATTAAATGATGAAATGTTAAGAGTGAAATAAGAAAAACGTCAAACTTATTTTAGTACATTTCTAAAATAAGTGGTTTCAAAAGTTTTATTTTCAATTTTTGTTCTTAAGCAGTACCAAAACCAGAAACAAAGGGCAAAAGATATTTCATCAGATCTGGTTAAACTGAGTTTGGTATAACCACATGTCTCATTATCCCAACCATTTTAACAGTAGCTTAAATTCAACAAGTTTATTTCATAATTGCATATCTGTTTCATTTTTAAGTTTTCATCAAACCAGATGAAAACCAATTATTTGAACTGATTTGGATCAATCAGCTCTGACCATGTGTACACAAGCAGACTGCAAATGTGTGAATGGGAAACTTGCAAGGGAATGATTTGGAAAGGGACGTTGCAAAGGTAAAGTTTAAAGGGGAAAGCCTTGAACTATGGTTTGAAGAAAAGGCCAGTAAAGGAAAGAAAACTGGCCACACCAGGGCTGGTAGTCTTTTCTGTCCTAGGGAAGGAGCAGCTGACTTGAAAGTTCCCAGCCTATGTTGCAGCCAAAGTGAAAATTACCTTGCTTTTTGGATCTCCTGCTGGCTCTAAAACTAGAGGGATGTCCTGATCAGGGACCAAGCAGGGCGTAGTTATGTCCTGGAAGAAGCAACAAACAATTCTGGTGTGGCCTATTTTTGGCTCACAGGTATTTGGAAGCTAAGCAATGCTTAGTGCTTGCTCATTGAAGGCTGTAGTCCTAGATGAAGAGTGACTCAATACCTTGCCCAGTCATTACCAAACAAGGGACATAGGGATAGGATGCAGTAACCTCATTGCCAGTACATACACAATATGCTAGCAAAAAATAACTATTGAATGGGGGTCTTCATTGCTAACATAACCTAAAAGGAAAATTACCATGGGGTCTAACTTCCCCTTGCTTGGGTATGTGGAGTTAGTGAGCCAAACCCTGAAGAGACAAACAACATTCATATTCCACAGCACCTGTAAGTCTCTCTCTGTCTTGAGCACAACTGATGCAACTGCATCTGTGGTCTTCAGCATCTAAAGTGTCTCAAGGAAAAAGACCTAATCGAATTTTATCCTAGCTTGTGAGAAATAACACTGTTGATACATTTCATAGTTCAGTATGTATTTTGGAACTAAACAGTAATAGGAGAAAATTAAACAATGATTACAGAACCCTTTTGCACATTAAGGCTGGCTAAATTCTGGTCATTTGGGTGCACTTGTCACATTTCATTAAGAAAGTGTCCATGCTGTGCAAACACTGCTAGATTCCAGCACCTAAAAAAATAATGTGGTGGGTCTTCAGATAGGCATGCTACTTGAACTTGGAAAACTGCCACATTATTTTGATCCCAAGAAAGGCATGAATAACAACATAGTGCTTTACTAAATATTGAACCTGTTAAAGTGACAATGATGAGAGCTTACTACAACACTGTGGAAAGGGACTGCTTGTTGCTGGGGAAAATCATGAAGTTAAAATTGGAAGATTTTGCTATACACAAGAATTGGCACCTGACTATAAAGAAAGACGCATAAGGAAATTATGAGAATGAAAGGAAGGCACAGGAAGAAGTGAAAGGACAGTGATAGGAGGTGGCTGAGCAACACAGGAGTGAAGTTGACAAACAGCAAACAATCATGAAAACTAGCGGATTGTGGCGAGAGGATATCCTGTTCTCACAAAGAAGGGAAAGTCATGAAAGACAACAAAAGTAATAAACTCCAAGTAAGGCCATATTTACTGTCAGTGCCTGTGATTAGCCATGCAAATATTATTTTTTTTTCCTTTTAAGGCAAGCTCATTCGGTGTATTATATCTTCTTAACAGTGTACAGTTTTCCCTATTTACATGTCCTTTCCAGTCAAAGAGTGTTATGACTGATTACAGACAGAACAACTCCTAGTGCGTTTACTAAATTACACCTTATCACAATACAGGATTAAGTGAAAGTTTAGAGAAGTGAAGCAATCTCAAATCAGTGATGATGATCCTCTACCTTGATTCCTAGCTATTGGCACAGTTGAGTGTGTGATATAGCTGAACATTCTGTCTTCTGAAAGCCACACATTTTAAGATGTGAGTCATCTAAACATTCATATTATTCATATGGTGAAGAGTTTCTGCCTTTTGATTCTTAATTTAGTTTCTTTAAACCACATCTAAATCCTAAGTGTAATGGAGTAAAATTTGCAGTTGTCTTAACTGTTCACTTGAAACAGTTCTTCAAACAGTTCATAACATTATGCACTGACTATTTAAAACACATAAATACATTATATACTTTCTTCCATTTCAGTTTTCATTTATCCTTTCTCAAGAATTTTAATCATTTTCCTTTATCTTTTTTTTGCTGCCTTGACACATCTCTTTTCCTTCCCACAAGACCTATTGATGGGGTAGACATGAAAGATACAACTCACATATGGTTTAACAATCAGTAACCATCTTTTGTATGCTGTTCAAAAAGAAAGTGAGATAGTGTCTTTTTTTCATTACAACCCTCCAAAATGACTGAAATCTTTGTATCTTGCATGGCAATGAGAGAATATTCTGAAACTAACTAAATAAATCCAACACTTATTTCTGCAGACCTAGAAAAATGCAGAGTGGCAGCGCAGAAAGTTACGAACTATCATCAGTCTGACCAATGAGCAATTCTACCACTTTTTTTTTGTTTTTTAAGTGTTAATGTTGATATATTATACCAAATGTGCTTGTACTTTTTTTATTCAGTTGCAAGAAATATTTGAGACAGGCAAGACAGAGTAACCTTTCTGGTGCACTGCACACTTTGGATGCTGTGCTGTTTTTTAGCCATCCTTAATGCTTTAAAGATATCCTGAATTATTACATAAGCAAAGGGAATACTCCAGAAATAAAATAAGTACACTGCAGTTTTCTGTCTTCACAAGCAGACACCTTGAAGGATAAAGTTAAGCATTTATTACTAAGCTGTCACATTAATAAACATTTCAAGATCTGTAATATAAGGATTAAGTGGAATCGTTTAAAAAAATCTTATTACATGCATATTTTAACCATCAGACTATTTTCAAGCTTCATTCCATTCAATGTTTAAAACATACATAAGATGTAAATCCAGTCCAAACTGAAAATAACTCATTCACCACAGGCAACATTACGTTTTAATAATATCATGATATGGGGGAGATAGGATTTTTATATTATATAATTCAGGAACTTATCCTATGAGATTTCTAATGCCTTACAATATTTCAAGAAAAAAATAAAATACAATTGAGTCATACTTCATATAAAACAAATCAGTTTTAAAACAGTATTACTTTTAAAAAAAACCCTCAATCTCAAATATTTATAGTGTAAAATTACAATGAAAAGTTAAAAAACATACCTGTTGCCTGTTACTGGGCATGTATGGAAGCATTGTTGATACATGAAACATTAACTCATAATCTTTATAGGTAGTATAGAGGGAATGAGTTCCTGTTGAATCAGCTGAAAATGGATTTAATTGCAAGAAGGTCAGTAAAATAGAACATTCATACTACTTTTTAGGACACCACTCTTCACATGCTATGATTTAAATCTATTAATGCAATTTAAAACCTTTTTCAATAGAACAAAACCAGTTTGCATCAGCTAAAGATCTACTCTTTAGTTTCACATTATGACATAGAAGGGTCCTGTAAGAAATTGCCCAAAGAGTTTGCTATCTATGAGGCCTAAATGATCTAATTTTGAATATATTGGCATTTCACAACAAAAAGAACAATCACTTAGCTACTTGAGAATAGTTTTATATAATAAATATTTTCATTATTTAAAACATTAATAAGGACAATTGACTAATCCTATACTTTACCAAAAATAAACTGACAATGCTACTCCAAATCTGACATTAAAACACATATCGCAGATCAGACATTTTTAAAACATGAAATATGTACATAATACATTGTAGTACAATGTCAAATAATTTTATTGGGAATTTTCAGAACTTTAAAAATTATTAAAATACATTTCATATACAATATGACTTAATATTTTTATATATTTTATTTAGGAAGTTTATAAATAGGGATAGCATTTCAGAATGTTTACAGCAAATTAGATGAGTTTTACTCTGTAGTTATAAATTAATCCTTTTTATTCACCTTCTTTAATATGTATGGATTATTTAAGTAAGTACAATTAACTTTAAAGCAAGAGGTTGCGAACACACTATTGAGTCAAGACAACTATCAATTTTTCTTCTCTTTTTCCATGTTCACTCATCTTTTAATCCAGTTTTTTATCATCTACACCAATAAATGTTCTCCTGCACTCTCTTCCACACACTGTTTAAGGTTTGGGGGGTTTGATTTCTTTTAAATAGTAATTGTTTTCCAAATAGAAATCGATTGGCCATGTTAGTTCTCCGGTTAAAAGTATATAAACATACACTTAAGTATAAAATTCAACAGTAACAATACTGTATCTGCAGTCCTAAATCTGAAAATATCTATGTGCGTGTATAATTTTGAACACATTCATATTACTACTGGCTTTATCAGTTATGTTTGTACAATAATAAAATTAAGTTCATTTATTAATATTGATGTAATATAAATTAGACTTACATAAGAAATAGGAGCATAATTTCCACTGAAGTTTCTTACTTAAGTGTTACTAAAAAAAAGCAAACATTATTGCACTCCTCTATTTTAAAATCTTTGTTGAAAATGTAATTCCATTATAACCTTTCCATGGCATTTTAGAAAGACAGAGTTTTGAAGAGATAGGAGGGAATAAATTATATTGTGAAATGCAAGTATCTGCCTAAACTACACTGATCTCAGCAACCCTACTCCCTGACTCCTTTTGCAATTAGATATTAAATAAAGCCAAATTTTCTTGAACAGATATTGCACAAAACAGTCCCTTTAAATACTTATTACCAAAAGGCAGATTCCTTACCCTTAAATCAATGCTTTCCTAATACAACATCCTACTTAGTTGAATACTTTTGATTTAGCACCTGTCTGGAAATGAGCTAGCAAGTTTTTCTTCTGAAATTTAGTCCCTTACACTAAGCAAGCTGAAATCTTCTAACTCAACAGATGCTTCACTGAACACCTACTAAAGGCCCACTGTGATTAAATTTACATAACGGTTGCTACTACAAACATTACTCTGCTGACAATTTTAGTGGAAAAAAAAAATTGTATCTGGGCTGACATTTTTGCACCTCATTCCTTTCTGAACATTAGTTTTATTTCACAAAGTTTGAGAAAAATTGGCTAAATTTCTTTTTTTTTTAGTTATGAAACATTGCTGCTCTTTTGCAGAAAAGCACCTTTTACCAAATGAAGTGAAACAGCACTATTCCTCTGTAGATATAAAATTGCAACGTTTCCTCAATTTCTTTCACCTTCATTTCTCTCTTTACAGGTATAAGGAAATTAAATGCAAACATAATCCAATTTGCCCATAATATAATCCATAATGAAAGTCTGAACATTACAAATGAGAATATTAATGTTCCAATAACAACATTCTAATTCCTCATTTCTAGTAGATGGATATGTTTTAAAACATATACTAAACAAATTATATAGTGTTGAATTGGTAAAATTTCCTCTAACTTTCTTATTTCTTGATCTTGGGATTTAGAATTACATGCCATTAAAACTGCACTAAAGAACGGCAGAAAAGAGTTTGTAGTTAACATATTCCACATGTTCTTCACGTTTGCACTGGGTCTGGCTTGGATGGAGTTAATTTTCTTCATAGCAGCCCATCTGGTGCTGTGTTTTCTATATGTGATCAAAACGGCACTGATAACACACGATTGTTTTAGCTATTGCTGAAGAGTGCTTGCGCAGCATCAGGGCTTTCTCTGTTGCTCACACTGTCCCCCCCCCGCCCCCGGGAGCAGGCTAGGCAAGTGTGTAGGTAGGCGAGCAAGATTTTGGGAGGGGACACAGCCAGGACAGCTGACTCAACCTGACCAAAGACATATTCCATACCATATAACATCATGCTCTGCAGTAAAACTGGAGCGGGGGGAGTTTTTCCATGGTAGCTGTTGCTCAGAGACTGGCTGGGCATCAGTCTGCTGACGGGAGGTGGCAAGTGATTGCCTTTGCATCACTTGTTTTGGGGCGGGGGGGGTTGTCGGTTGATTGTTGTGGTGGTGGTTTGGGTTTTTGGTGGGGTTTCTTTTTGGGGGTGTGGTGTGTGGTTTTTTTCCTTTCTTTCCCTCACTTATTGAACTGTCTTAATCTCGACTCACAAGATTTTCTTGCTTTTGCCCTTCTGATTTTCTCCTCCACCCTGTTGGGGGGTGAGTGAGAAAACAAGTGGGTGGGAGCTCACCTGCCAGATAGGTCAACCCACCACAACTTTCTATATTTTGTATTCCATAAGAAATAGACGAAATAATTAATTATCAAAATATTAAATAAACAGTCCAAATAAAAAATGAAAATAACAGAACTTTTTAAAGAAAAAACCCACAGCTAGTCAAACATTTGAGACTAGAAAAACTTAATAAATGTGAACCCTATGAAAACTGAGAAATAAGTTATTACTGAAACATTATGCATACCAAAAATCTAGCTACTAGAGATGAAATTATTACACTATTCTGAACCTGCAGGCAGTCAGATCAACGTATTATCCAATTATAAATATGACACGCAGTAATACTTTTTTTTTTAATATAATGGCACAACAACAAGTATAACACAAAAAAGATGATAATTAACTCAGTATTTTACATTTAATATAAAACTGAAGACCATATTTTTGTCAACTCTCTTAATTCCATTCTCTTTGTTGCAAACTATGAGAACATGAGAAATATGAGAACATATTATTACAGGCCAATATCATTAATGGCACACAGCATCAGTAAAACATTAAAATTATGTTACTGAATGATATGTACACAATGCCAATCAGCAATGTACATTCACACTGAAGCATGGCAAATACAGAAACTGAATTTGCTTGACAGACCAGCATATATTTTCATATGTAAAAATTACTAGGTGATATTCAGTCATGCTCTGACTGGGGAAAAAAAAGCAAAACCAAAACACCCCTTACTCCTTCGAATTTTTCATCCCTATATATCAATTCATCCCAGAAGTCTGACATCCACAGCATGTTAATAAATATTTTTACACATTAATTTGAAAAATGAGTTATTATTCGGTACTGAAATATGATGCAATAGTCTCTATCAAGCCTGAATTATTAAAGTGAAACAAGCATGGATTTAAGCAAAGAGGCAATAATGTTAATAAAAATAAATGTGGTGCTTACGCAGGTTGACAGGGCTATGAAATTGCAGCTTTCCCACCTTGTAAGTCATAAATTAGAATCTGTCATAGGATTCAGCTCACTTTTTTCACCATTTCCCACCACTACTAGAGATGCAGAATGTGAAAGACTTCTTGAGTTGCAAAGCTGGTCTCCCTTCATTGCAAAAGCATGAGGTTTTACCACCAGCTTCACGTATCTCATTCCCCACTGGAGATTGGCCTACGGACAGTTTATCTGCACTGGGTACCAACCGCAAGGTACAGGCACTAGACATTTCCAAAAAATTCTAATATGAATCATTAAGTCTCTCTCCTAACAATGTACAGGAGATGACAGTCCATCAGGGCATTACTAGTTTGATAACAGAAGAGAAATCCTTTTATGACTATGACACTGATCAGTGTTCAAATGTACCATTTAAAAAAAATAATAAAAAATTCAGATGTGTTCCAGTTAAATGAAGACTGACATTGAAGTAGGAAAAACATTCAACAGATTCCAAAGAACCAGGCTAGATCAGCTGGATAAGTGGCAGGAGGAACAGAGAAGCAAATAAGAGGACTTATTGATTACTAGATTTCTGTGACTATCTGAAAGGCAAAATATCCCTTCCAAGAAAAGAAGATCTTCCCTTAATTTCCTTTAAATACATCTTCCTAAGCTTTCTTCTTGGCAGCTTATCTCTAACAGTTCAAGGAACTTTCCCATTTGATTAGAAGTAGAATACACACACAAGTAGCATGATTTAATAGTTCAAAAAGATGTACTTCACTAACAAATTATTCCTTTTCTATTATACACAGGCCATATACAGTATATAAAAAAAATACTTCTATTTTCATGATGTAATATGCAAGCTACAAAAAAAATAAGGATACAAATCATAGAATGGTTTGGGTTGGAAGGGACCTTAAAGATCATCTAGTTCCAACCCCCCTGCCATGGGCAGGGACACC
>JANHGO010004101.1:0-25694 GCA_024606505.1 Aquila spilogaster | reverse complement strand
TCCCAGAGCGCTTTCTGCTGATGCTCCTTGGTTCCCTTTGCCTTGCGTGACTGCTCTGCGGCTTTGCTTTGTTTATTTCACTTTTTCCTGCTCTTTAGTTACGAGCTAAGGAAGGGAACCAGCCACATTTGCTGGTTTAATCACTTGGCTGGTGCCAGCCCACATCTGTGTGGGCAATCGGTGGGGTGTGTCCCCATCACCCATGGGAACAAGTGTTGCACAATCAGGTCCCTCCAGCTGGAGCACAGGGATGGATGCCCCGCAGTCAGGGAGAAGTCTGTAAGTATTTCTATCCGAGTAGTTTGCCATCTACATGGTAAGATGGATGATGGTCTGTTACCTGCCCACTTGTAGGATCAGACTAAGCTAGATGTTGTAGGATGCCCATGCGTGCCAGCTCCAAGTCGGAGGCCACCACCATGTGAACCACACCCAAAGCAATGGGCACTGCTGGAAGCATGCGTGCCATGCTGGGTACAGAGGTTAGGAAGCCTACAGCTTGCACAACTGGAGGTGCTCTCTGAATGGTGTTATGAAGTCAGCTTTAACAATAAGGTTGTGGCTGTTGGCATTGTCGTGGTGGCACCTCACCTCTCCATGGAGCCATCCTCTGGCTGGCAGCTCTAAGAGTGCTGTGAACAAGAATAGCGATGCAGTATTGGAGGATGTATGGTTTTCACCGTAGACACTGAAATGGGGCACCCATCCCCTATGTAAAACCTTCGGACCAAAGGCAGAATGCACAAAGAGCTGCACAGAAGTACTGGTGCAAGTCCTGAATTCACCTGCCTGGCTCCACAAAACCAAAAGTTCAGCGAGTGCCCTCTGAGGACCAATAGGTTCTGCACAATTGATTTCCAAACAGGAGATCTTGATTCTCCTCCAAAGGAGCAGTTATAATACAACCAGGTTTGTCACAGATGATAGAGCATGATGCGCAAGTGGTGCATGGAAAAAACAGAAGGAGGCAGAGAAAACCCCTTTGGAAAGGGTATGAATGAAAGAGGAGGTGGCTGCAAGCTCAGAGCCCAGGAGGAAGCCAACCTCTGAAAAACTGCCCACAAGACAAGGGTACGCATACCAGGAAGGAGGGTTTGCTCACAACAACTCCTAAAAGCTTTCCCAGTGCACCTTGCTTGAATGGCAGCATGCAGCTAACCAACCTCTCCTGCTGCCTTCCTTTCCAGGAGGCGCTGAGCCGTTCCCTGGGGAAGCCCCAGCAGAAGGGCCCTCCGTGCCGTCCCCAGCAGAAGGGCCCTCCGTGCCGTCCCCAGCAGAAGGGCCCTCCGTGCCGTCCCCAGCACCTGATTCCACTCCACACTGTGCCAAGTGACCTTTCCCAGGAACAGTGCCGCACTGCCGCACACTGCTCACTCAAAGCAACGTTACAAAACATTCAGCCATCGCTAATTGTTGGAAAGAACATTTGTCATCCTGGAAGTTACAGGTTTCTGCAGAGTCTCCCCGATGTGTCACCGAAAAGGGCTCAGCACAACGCGTGAGCTGCTGGAGCCACAGCTGGCCGCCTCGTGCACCAATGCCTCCCTCGAGCCCATCCTTCCCCTGCACTGACGTCACCCGAGTTTTTCTTTGCGCTTCTCCTGAGACCACAGCTCGCAGGTGTGATGACTTTCCATAAACCACGTGCAGCAAAGGGACAGCAGCAGAGTGGGAGCACGTTTCTAACAGTGATGGCGTGCGGGTGGCTCACCCCTGCCCTCGGCTCTGCCTCAGAGGGGTCACCCCGCAGCACATCTGGACGCAGCGCATGGCTGCATTCATCCCCTGCTCGCTCCGCCTGCCCTCTGACACGGGTGAAGGCTTCGCCCTTTCACACCCAGGTGGGCGCACACCCGCCTCCCCCCGACCACCCAAATTCCAGCACGGGGCGGGTTGGCTCCGAGCTCCTTTCATCAGCCCAACTCAGTGCTCCCAGAGGAGCACATGTTTTCCACTGCAGCGCTCCTGAGACAGAGCACAGCGCTGCTTTTCATAAAATCGATATATTTGCAGAAAGCCACCGGAAAAGTCTGAGTTTTCTAGAAGGAAAGCGGCTCTGGTTCTCGTCTCAGGATGTAAACGCACAAACCCACTGCGCTAAGCTCCCCAGAATGAACCACTTCACATCCAGCGTGAAGTTTCCATCCCCTCAGTGATACCACTGCCCATCCCTGTGGGGACACCCACACCACTGTGCCCAGCAGATGGGATTTGCCCCACTCTGCATCAGTTTGAGGGCTGAACACCACCAAAATGTCAGCACGCAGCAGAGCACACGCTTGCAAGCTATGTTTGTCCATTATTCAGTGCGCAATCAGTTACTTTGTTGAACTGGAGCTGCAAGTGAAGGAAATAGAATTATAGGACAGCAAAAAAGGGAGTCTGCACATTCCTGAAAACATTCAATAGGAAAACACACTCCTATTTACATTTTTTCCTTTTTAGACTGTAATCTCCTTGAGAAGGTGTCTCCTTACTGGGATGCCCCAGCCATGGAAGGAGCTCCAGTGCAGCACAGCCCTGCCTGCAATAGCCACATGCACCCACGCACTCTGGGTTTTGGGGTGGAAATGCTCCAACACTGAGAACACAGCACTGCTGGTGCAGCACGCCCACATGCCACATACCCCAGAAGACCAATCTTACTGGTTGCTTTCCCATGGCACTGGTTGCGATGCCCAGGATGCTGCCAGTAGCATTACTACCCTGGCACATGCAGAAATCTCCCTAACCAGGCCCTTTTCTTCCCACCCCAGTGCTGCTGCCTGGAGGTGGGTGCAGAGGGAACCCCCAGCTCCCATCCCACTGCAGCCCAGGCCTGGGACGTTCCTCCATTTCCCTGCCTGGTGCAGCTCTGTGCCCTTCAGCCAGCACTTCCCCACAGCAGTTATGTTTCTCCACACCATCAGCCATTTCCTTCCGCCTTTCACTTCCGCTTTCCATTACACTGCAAAAAAAACAATACAAAATTTCTCTTTAGAAAATGGCAGCTGAGTTGGACATTCCCATGGCCTCAGCACTCCTCGTTTCCTCATGTCCCAGCTGCCTGCCTCTTGCTTCCTCCCTCCAACGCCTCTGTCAGGGGAAGCAATACCATCTCACTGTGGATCAGCTGCTGGCACTGCCCTGATTCTGCTCATGGAAAGGGGGGAAATGCCCCTGAATCAGGGCTGCTGATCAGGGCTCTGACACAGGCTGCCCAGGGCTGTGGCTGCCCCATCCCTGGAGGTGCTCAAGGCTGGGTTGAACGTGGCCCTAGGCAGCCTGATCCAGTGGGGAGCAGCCCTGTCCACAGCAGAGGTTGGAACCAGATGATCTTTAAGGTCCCTTCTATCCAAAGCCATTCTGTGATCACTGGAACAGGGGACTCTGACATCTCCAGGGTTTCCACCAACACAAACCATCATCTGGGGACACCAACGCACTGAGGGCTTCCAAGCACAGAGCCCACGTGAAGGCTCCCTAGGGCCTCTTCCCAGGATGTGGGATTCCAGGGAATTCAACAGAGTGAGACAACAGACCTACAGCCAGAGTGCTGGGGGAGCTGCTGCAGGCACCACTACTGCTGGGATTCATAGAGCTCACGTCCCCTCCAAGCAAACCTGGCAAATCGGGCCACATACAGAACACTAAGAGATCATCATTGTATCACCAATAGACCCAATGCCCGCCCATAAACCAGGAGGTGGGAAGCCAGAGCTCTGCTCCCAGGAGATGAAGACTGCTCCCTGCCAGTAGCTGGGATGTCTGTAGGTACTAAGCACATCCAGGCGAAGTTTACCCCAGTTCTGTCTACTGCGGTGGCCTCATTTTTGCCAAGAAACACTCAGCATCACCAGTTCAAACACAAGGAAGGTACCAGCAAAAAGCACTCACCTCGAAGAGGTGCAGATCTTCCCAAAGGGTAGAGGGCTTTATATCACTTATTCCCAAAGCATCAGGGGAAAAACCAGATGCCACCAAACAAAAACAAAACAACAAAAAAAGGGAAGTCTGCCCCTATAACTACAAGTTCTACTAAGGAACCTGCATTTCTCTCAGGTTTTTGTATGAGTCCATAACTAATCATCCTGATTGCAAAAAGCTGAGCCTCCCCCAGGAGCCTGTCTCCTGGTGCTGCTCGTTACACTGCTGGGAATGGGTGGCTCGCAGCATTCCCCACCACCACTCCAGATTTAAATAACAGAGGGCTGCATCACACCAGGGAAGCGAAAAGATGAGGTGGGAGGCTGGGGAAGGGAAATAAGAGGCTGATTGTTTTTCACACATCTGAGTTATGCAGATGGCTCCTGTACAGCAGATGGGATTTCAATTTGGGCTTTTATTGGAAGAAGAAGTGTGTTTCTCAGCCAGAGTGACCAAAGCCATCTGGATTTTTTTTTTTTTTGTATGCTGCACTTGATACCCTTTTTCTTTTCTTTTTTTCCTTGGCAATCCTAGGTTTCACCACAGGTAATACCTGGTTGGGGAATGAATACAGAGCCCTAAAGAGGGTGAAGTGCAGCTGACATTGTGATGTGGCCAATGGTGTCCTTGGGACACACTGCTGCTGCTGGTTAGGATTGGTGTGGTAGCACTTCAATCCCTAAATAGGTTTTTGAGACACCTTGAGCCCTCAGGGCTGTGCTGGATATCATGCCCTGCAGTGCCTGGGGCTGCCCTGCATCACTCCCCCCATGCAGGGGAGCACTGGAGCCAGCCCACCCATTCCCAGGCACAGATGGCAAAGCCCAGCCTGCGGGACACCCCTCAGTTCAAGGGGAGGGCAATATTTTTGGAGAAGCAAAATTAATGACTTCGGGAGTGATGCGCTCTCTGCTGCTATGGGTGGTGGCTGTTCAGCCACCTCTCTGCTCACCCGTTTGCCAGTCCCTTGGCAACCCAAAAAATTACGGATACAAAGGACAAGAAGAGAACACTTCACTACTAGATACGTAAACACCGATCTGCCCAAATACAAACCTCCCTCCTCACCAAACACCACCAAAAAATTACACGCAGACAATAAAGATGTCCCAACGATTACCCACATTTCTCATATTTATATTTTTGATTTTATTTTTAGTTTTTTTTATTACAAAAGAAAAAAAACAAAACAAAACCACAACCGTTATTACAAAGGCACCATTTACTGGAGGGCTTCTGCCAGGGAGAACTCTCAGTATTTTTTGTGAACAAAAATTAAAACCCATAGGCATAAACAAAACCCAATGAAAAATAAAAAAGAGAACTGTTCAATCCATAGCTTATAATTACGCCGTTTCTTCAAAGTCAATAGAGGCTTTTGTTAAAAGCCTTCAAATGAGAATCGTGTGGTTGACTTCTAAAGCGAAGGAGAAGAAGGAAACCAATGTTTGTTCAAAAAAAAAACCCCAACAACAATAAAATAATAATTAAAAAAAAAACCACAAAAAATATTGTTTGGGTACTGGTCAGTGAATTCAACAAATTTACCTTCTCCAAATCAGTCGCCATTGGTGGTACAGCTGGCAATGCTGGTGATGCATTTGCTCAGAAAGCTGAACATCCACAGGACATTCTGGCCAACGTTTCCCACTTCTGGCCCTGGTTTGGATGGGGTTTCGGTGAGCTCGTGCCCATTTTCCCACTTTGGGAGCCTGGAGTTTGCAGAGCCCACAGCTGGGAGCCTGGAGCAGGGGCCTCAATTCATCCCCAAGCGAGGCAGCCCCAGGGTGTGCTCTAAGCATCTCTCTGCACTGCTGAATCAGGCCTGAATTAGGCGCCTGCCCTTGTCCATCATAGGTAGCAAGCCCAAAACTGGGTATGTCAAAAACTGCAAATTAATGACTACTTTGTTAAAAAAACAAAACACAACCAAAAAACCCAACCCAGCTATCCTCAAGGTGGAAACTCTGTGGTCAAAAGCAAATAAAAACGGTCTTAAAAATATATACATATATATATGGCTTTTCATTTTTCCGATCCATTCCATTGGGAACAAAAATAAATTTAAGGGCGATATTTGGTTTTCAACGATTCTGTCCTTCCCCGTGGCGTGGGCAGGGCGGGGGATGGAGGCACTGGCTGTGGTCAGAACCCGCCTGAGTTCTCCTTCATCTTCGCCAGTAGCCGGGAGTAGACGGGTGCTGCAAAGGGGAGGAGCAAACTGGGTGGGACAGACACACGGGCACGCTCCCCTCCTGGGTAATGCTGCATCTTGCTTGCAGCAAGACCACAGAATGAACTGCTCTTTAAGGGATGGGATATATGATGGAGTTAGAAACAAGTGGAGAAGCTGCCTTACCTAGTCGAGGATTCCTTTGAGAAACCTGCATGGAAAGAAAACACCGTGTTTGAATAACTACAACAAATCCCTGACAACTATAAGGCTTTGCGTGCCAATACACTCACCCTTAGTCTCCAAAAGGATGCCCACAGTTACACACAACAGCTTTACTAGAAGAAATATTTCTATTCCTGACATTCAGCTATTTGCTAGTTCTCCTGACACTGCCAAAAGTGCTGAAGAAGAGGCAGATGAATGCCTCTGTGTCTATGTGCTATTTGTGTCTGTGTGCTATTTGCATTATTGGAGGTTGACATATAGAGCAACGTGCCAAGGTGTACACGGTGTGCTATCAATGGTAGCCTCCACGTTGCAAAAAATCACTTCTTAGACAATTAAATATAAGAAGAGAGGATTGATCAAACCAGAAGACATATACATTGACTCTCTTTGGAAGCCGAAATCTCAATGCGACATTATCTTCAAATCACTGTTACCAAAATGTGTCTTCAGTAGTTCTACAAGGGTGGATTTTTTGTTGCTTTTTTCTTTTACCTTAGATAAAGCAGATGCCTGTTTGAAGATCTCTAACGCGGGATCTGCAGGCTCATCACCTCTTTCTTGTGGTCTTGAAGCTAAGAGTGGGACAGAGATAGCACTAAAATACTAGATACATAAATACATATTCAGATAGATATTAGCATATGTAGATGGCACTGAAAGAACACAGGCTGCTTCCCTCCAGTATTTCAAAGTGTGTGTTGAAAATTCCACAACATCCTCAATAAACTGAAGTAATTGCTCCCTCTCAAAGCAGAGATGGAGGTGATGCAGGTCACGAATCCAGAAGGGCACGCCAGCGGAGCACCCGCTCCAGCAAGAGCAGGCCGTGCTGTACACCCATCCTGTGCGATCTGCTCCATGTTTTGATGTTGCTTGCTTTACACAAGAGGTGGTTTTGCTGACAGATCTGCAATGATGGTGTGGCTCTAAGCACTTCCGAGCACCAACCTACCCTGAGGCTGCAAGACGGAGCTCACAGCGTGAATCACACCGTTCGTGGCCATGATGTCGCTTTCAGCAACGGGCTCCTTGTTGACGTGTATTACGTGGTTTTTCTGTTCAGGAGGAGAAAATAAAGTGAAAAAGCAGAAAATGAGAAACTTTTGTCATCAGTGCTTTCCAATCTTATAAAACCTTCACTTGAACTCATTCATTCACTAGACAGTTGTAAGCATTTTCATTTCCCTTGCCAATTAGGAAGAGTATAAAACCAAATGACAGCTTGAGCAGAGCGGCCAGCAGGTTTTGGTGCACAGGCTTTCTCTGTGGGCTGGGTGAAGATGCTGTGCACATCCACCAGCACCCTGGCACAAGGAGGGATTACTATGGGGATTGCAGGAGTGAGCAGACCATGGCTGGACATGGCAGAGGTCTACCACATGGGTAGGCCAACTCAACGCACTCTGGAACAGCAACCTTTCCATTTTTGTCCTGCGTTTTCTTCCTTATGCACAGAGAGAGCAGTGAGTTACATATTTTCTGAGATATATATATTTCGCCTCAATAGGGGATTCTACACCCTCTTAATGTAGTGCAGAATTTCTGAAATGAAATTATACATCTAAATAAATCCTGCTGTGTTAGGGGAGCCCATGCAGAGATCATTTTCATTACACTGAAAAAGATGTGTTAGCTGAACAAGCTATTCATTTGATTTATTTATGTTTTTTCCCCATGACTCAGGGTTAAATTTATAACAGCTCCTGGAAGTCATTTACAATTGGCCTTCTGGGGAGAAAGCTGAAGCAAACCACATTTCAAGGTTGCCAACTTGCTGAGCTGAATACATGGCAACAGTCCCTCCATTACAACCCCAGGAACATGGCTTGATGGGACTCCCTGCACATTTAGGATCGGCTCCCATACCACCCAACTGAGCAGACATCCTTTGTACCCTGGCATGGGCTCTGGTCTCAAACCGTGTCCCCGCTGACTCACCATGCTGACTTCCAGCTTGTCTCCCTGCATGGACTTGAGCCGCACAAGTGCGCTGACTGCACCGCTCACCAGGATCTCGTCAGCCATGTGGAACTTGAGGATGCTGGCAAGCTCCTTGGCGTTACCTGGGGGAAGAAAACATTTACATTTACATCAGAGCTTGCTTCCCGTGTTTCATCTGCTGGAATGACCCTACATGGAAAATATCATCATTTCCTAGAAGGGAAAGGAAACAAAGTAAAATTGAAAAGAACTGTTGGAAACCCTTTGGTTAGAGCTGGGTAGGGCACCGAGGCTGCTCCTGCCTGGGCAGGTCAGGATCCCAACAAGTCCTGAAAGACCATCTCCCCTGAAAGTCTCCCACCTTGGGACATACCAGCTCTGCCCTACACATGAAATCCTTTCCTCTTGGTGATGCAGTCTCCTGTTTTTCTCACCGTGCGCACTATGAACCTTCTTCTGGTGCTATTTTCACTTCTCAATGAAGTTCAGAGGGGAAAAAACTGCTGTTAAATAGGGAAGCACAGAGAGCACCCTGGTACTTGCAAACATCAATACTTTCACCAACACTAATGACACTTTGCAATAATCCTTGTGGGTGAAACTGCAGGATTCCTGGGTAGGAAGGGGAAAAGTGCAGGAGAGACAGAGCAGGCTCTGAGCAACCCAATCGAGCTGTGGGTGTCCCTGTTCATTGCAGGGGAGTCAGACTAGGTGACTTTTAAGGGTCCCTTCCAACTCAGACCATTCCATGATTCTATCACACTGATGGTTCATAGACTGAGATCCCGATCCTCACCTCACTGGGTCTCTCTCTATTCTTCTATCTGTCCTCTGAAACAGATCTTAGGAAGGCAAGAGGTTTCCCCACCAACACCTATTTTCTGAGAGGCAGCGATGTGCACAGCATGGGCCAGCAGCCCTCCTCCACGTTCTCCTTTACAGGCTGTGACTAAAACCCAGAGCAAAACCCAGAGACAGACGACAGGGAAGAGCTAGTGCAAAGCATGGCCTTCACTAAGAAACCAGAGAAGCTCCTCCAGCAATGTGGACTTCTTCTTTTGCTGCCTATATCTGAATACACTCTGAGCTTTCTTTCCATTACGGTTTTTCTAGGGTGGCCACCACTCACACTGCACAACCTCACCAGCATGATTCACTTCTGCATCAGAAGCGTAAACTAAATATTTGCGTGAAAAAAACAAGAACATCTGAAGTGCCCACATCTGGGATACTTCATTCCTGCAGCCGTTTATAATAGCTACAGAACAGTTCTGAAATATTTATACATTAAGCACTGTGCTGGATGTGGAGTCTGATATTACCAATTCCTCATCCATGCACTTAAAAGGATAACCAGCCACCACGGGCAGATGCTTCCTGAATTATGACATCAATGTTTGGTTGGGCTTTAATGACGAGAAGATGTTACACTGAAATACCTGGCATTGTTTCCAACCACAGCCATTTTCCAGCATGAAGAAAATAAGAGATCCTGCTGCTTATTCAGAAGAGGGTTATTAAACACTCCCACGCTTTTCTCTACAGCCAGTCTGCATGCCTGTTCTTTTCAGGATACTGGTCTCCATCTATGCTAGACCAGAGTATTGGTCAGACTTCCTGCTTTACCCATGTACACATAGATGGAACAACAGCTCCATTCTTTTAATAATTACATTTCATACAGTGCAACTTGAGGCTGAACGTGGATCATGTTTCCCATTTGCAAAACTTTCTTTAGACACCCCAATCCTACGCTATTGAAAGCCACGTTCTCAGTGCTCTCATCCCCACTGTGAAAGGCAGAGACCTCAGTTTCTCTAGAAACACCTTAGAGTTGTCTCGCTCACACCAACCAGCCCAGTCAAACTGAAGTCATCAGAAGTTCGTAGCACACACTACAAACATGTCTTCCCAGCAGAAGTATAAGCCCACAGCCATACTTTGTGTGAGGGCTCATTTCCACTCCTTTCTATGCACTCTCAGCTTTCTGCTGCATCAGGCTGTCCCGAATCAGTTGTGTAGGAGCTCCGTGCTCCCAGCAGACAGGGTCAAAGAATGATATATGGCACAGAACCTGAGCCATTCCTCCAGTATTACACCAACAACACACAGCAGCTGAATGCCCTAGAAATGCTCACCCATCAGTTTGTTGAGTTCCCCTTGTGGCATGGCTCGGAAAGCTTCATTGGTTGGGGCAAACACGGTGAAGGTACCCGGCCTGTTCAAGTTCTCCATGAGACCTGCAGACTGGATCGCAGCCACCAACGTACTGCAAGACATGTAAAACATTGATGGCTTCACCACAAACTACATCCGCTGGTCTTGGAGCTGTGAAGTTACAATTGCAAAATCCTGCTGGGGTCCAGCAATTCAATTAAGCAAGAAGTCGACCAGGTAGGAGATGATCCTGTGAGGCCCAATCAGAACATCTGAGAAATGACAAAGCAAGCTAGGGCGGCTGAATCCTTGGGGACAAAGTGGCTTGTGAGGAGACATGAAGGCTTGGCCACAGCAGTTCTGATAGGCAGATGTGGCTACAGAGCTTCTTACTGTAATAATGTACTCACAAGAGTGACTACACACTCTTGGCTCACAGATCAATGAAGGGTTATTTGAAGTATATGATTTAAGAAAACGAGACTCTGGTTTTGGGTACTCTTCCCACATTAAAAAAAATTATGTATAGCCAAGACTACGATCCGTAATAAGTAGAACAGAAGCAGATAGAAGCAGCTCTTCTGCTTCTAACTGGCACCTAGGAAGAGCAGAAAGGTCACCTGAAGCGATGGTCTGCCTTGAGAACATCCATCACTGAGCCAGTTGGTGGGGTCAACATCTTGTCCACACTAAACAGGGTCCCAAACCTTCCTCTCTTGTCATGGGCAGCAATGCAGGCATTTTCAATGCATAGGTTCTGCAAATGCAATTCCAGAAAAACAACCCTATCATCATATGCTTGGAAAGAGAGATCCTTACTCTTTCCATAATGCTATTACACTCTTTCCATGTTAACTATAGCACTACAGACATTCAGTCCACAGAATATTTATAACTGATAGTAAGAGATAAGAAAAAAACAGTATCTCCCCAGTCCTGCTCACAATGAACCGGCCATTTAGAGACGGTGGTTAAACTGACCAACTTGGAGAAATTCAGCTGATTTTGAGAAGCTGAATCCAGATCCCTACTCAGATGTGGCCTCCCTAAGCACCAGAGATCCGGGATAGGACAGAATTCATCTGTGCAGAGAGACCGCCCATGTTTAGCATTGCAAGCTGCAGAAACTTACGTTGCGGTACACAAATACTCTCAGTTCCTTGTCACCCAGCGTCTGTAGTTTCTGACCATGGTAAAGATACTTAGAGGAGAGCTGGTCTTTAACAATGTGGTTCAGAAGCAAATTTCTCATATTGCTGTCAACAGTGGGCCGTCTATCTGCAGCCAAGAAAATATGGAAAGAACTAGTGACTCACTGAGAATGACCACAGAGACACTAAAAACGTCCACATGCAGATTACTACCCACAACAGCTTTTAATTTTGAAGCTAGATGCCACCATCTACAGCTGAGGCATTTGAGAGAGGGTTTGCGTGCTCGCACACTGAAACTCAGCCAAAGAGAGACAGCTCAAAGCAGATCTGCGGCCCACACTGATAGAAGAGAAGGATTTACTCCACATTTTACCTTTGAACACCTCATTCACTGGGGCAAGGAGGGTCACTCGCTCACTGCCAGTTAGATGAGAACTTAGCCCAGCTTGTCTGAAAAGGTTCATAGACTCCGAAACTTCAGATTCCTGGGCCAACTCAAACAGGGTCTTAGCTGAAAAGAAAAGCAATGCATAGTAACATCCCATTAAACACAATCCACTCATGGCTACAAAAAAAACCTTACATCCTCTAAATCTTCTTCAGCAAAAAGAATAGACAAATGAATGAGAGATGCAATAGTGCCTCCAGTACCTGAGTCTGGGATCAGCAGCTCGTTAACAAAGTGGACAACACCGTTGGTAGCCAGGATGTCCTTGTTGGCAATGATGGGCTTCCCATTGAGCGTCAGCTCTTCCCCACTGCAGCCCACGTCCAGGGTGGTTCCTTCCAGCGTCTCCATCGTCAGCCCAGCAATGATGGCCTCAGCACACATGGCCGACTTCAGGATGTGGTGGTTCAGCAGGTCTGCGAGAGAAGCAAGTGTCTTAGCGAGCTGGAAATACCAACCCTACAACCCTTACAATTACAGGTTTTGGGGATCCTCTTCTAAAGGTGAGGGCCTCTGAAGTACAAGGGGAGTACAGGGCTCCATGACATAGGATGCGCAGCTACTTCAGATTGTGCTGGTTTTAATTCAGCAGTCTGTGAAATGAAGTGTTCTAAATGGATAATTTTTATACACTCTTCTCAACTTCAGAAAGGTTTTGTGTGATTACTTGATCCATCTGCCAAAGGAAGTTACACTGATTAGACGCTAGTACTCCTCTAGCTACAGACTGATAGAAATCACTACCTCAAAGAGGAGCGCTATGAAAACACTCAGAACACTGCTTCACTCTCTCCTCTATATCTGTTAACACCCTCTCTGCCACATCTACACAACTACATCCAAAGAAGCTCAACTGTCCAGGCCAAAAAGATGGAGGATGTCAAATGTGTTGACTGCAGCTATTGTCAGATTGTACCAAGGAGTTGCTCAGATCTATCTGAAAAGGAGTTCCGAAGAACTGCAGAATAATCTTTGGTGGGCTTGATAAACAAAGCACTTACCCCTCAGGGCTTCAGGGTCCCCCAGGATCCTGTTCAGCATCTCTCGTGGGATCTTCTCAAAGGCTTCGTTGGTTGGAGCCAAAAGAGTGTACTGGCCGTCGCTCTCCAGCAAGCTGTTGAGGTCAGAAGCGGCCACAGCAGCCTTCAGAGAAATGAGGAGAGAGGGTAAAACGCATCCAGCCAGAATGCAAAGGTCAGCAGCTTTGTCCAGGCAGTCACTGAGAGCCAGATTTATTACAGCTTTTAGAATTTCAGCACACGTACAAAAGTCCTGAATAGTTTCTTTCAGCACTTTGGCCCCTCCATAAATTTGGCCTGGCCCCTTGGTTCTCTTGTGCTCCAAAAATCTGAGTACAAGAGCTTTTTTGGGTCAGTCTCAGAGCCGGTTCGAATACCCCAATGTGCCTGGAAAGGGTCACTGCAGTTCCAGTAAATAATTCAGACAGCTGGAGAACTGCAGAACTCCTCTGCTTTCCTCTTTATTCCTTAACTTGGCAGATAGCAAAGCAAATATGTTGGTACACATACAATCTGAAGAGTTAACAGCTCCTAAGGCTGTTTTTATGATACAAGAGAGAGGGGCCAGACTCTGCCTGTGTCTTCCTCCTGACAGCAGTAGCAGGGTGACAATTATTCTCATAAAAATCTACTGATACTGAGCACTCTTCCTACAGCAAAACAAGCTCTATCACTACAAGGATGTTGTCAGCAGCTGTAGACTCACAGCACTTATGCACTGGCAAGCTTCACTAGCAGTGGGGCGAGTGAATATCTCTAAGGAGCCCTTAAGCACATGTGGGTCAGACTCACCCGAAGGGTCTCCAGGCTTTCCTCAGTCTCAACGATGTGCTGAATGCTGTTCGTGGTGGTGGAGATGACTTTGTCAATGACATGAACTACTCCGTTGGTGGCGTGGTGGTCAGCTTTCAGCAGCCTGGCGCAGTTCACTGTCACAATCTGCAGAGGGGAAGATGCATAGGGCGTTATGGGCACTAAAACAAGAAGGTGAAGCAGCCGCTGCTGCTATTCTATTTCAAACACAGTGAGCGCTAGGATATTGAACCAGCAGGAGCAGAAATGTGGTTTCCTAAAAAAAACACATAAAGAATGAGAACGCTCTTTCAAAAACTGTTTGAATGGTATTGTGTTTAAAGAGCTGTGAAAGCAATCAGTGGTTTTGTCTACCCTAAGAAAATACGCAACATCAAATACTTACACAAGCATCAGTTATACAGCAATATGGGCAACTTCCCTGCAGCAGCATCTACAGAACTAACCACTTATAAATATTCTTTTTCAGTTCCTTCTAAACACGTATCCTAAGCCAATAGTCTTAAGCCTAAGCATTATATAGGTCTGGAGGACAAAGAGCTGTGCAGGCACTGCAAGACAACAGAACAGCGAGCCCGTTGTGGGCAGGTTGAATGCCAACATCTTACCCCATTGGGATAGTGGTGGATCTGGATGGGCAGGTTCTGGTACATGGAGTTAAGTGTTGTCCCATGTTTCAGGTCATCCGTGAGGACCCGTTTGTTCACCATGTGGTAGCGGAGGGCATTGAGCAGCTCAATGTTGACATTGCTGACCAAGGAATCCAGTGTTTCCTGAAAATCAGCAACATTCATTTTTCAGCACTTGTTCATTTTTTCAGCTTCTCACTGGGGAGAGGCAGGAGGTTTGGCTGCACCTAAGGGCCACGTGTGTGTGTGTACGAGGTGATGTGTTCAACCTTATGCTACCTGTGCAGACTCAGAGCTCTACCTTCCATCAAAGTTCATCTTTCGCCTTAAAGCAGCAGTGAGCAGCTCTGGCAGCCCTGTCCTCGACAGATGGCAACAAGCTCCAGAGTGGGGTCATGGCATGGACACAAGCAATAAGGTGACCAAAGGTGCTGCCAAAGAAAGGTGACCTTCCACACCTGTAAGGGGCTCTGCTGCTGCAGCGTGGGGGTAGAGGCTTCAAAATTATCACAAATAACCGTAGTGGTAAAGAAAAATTGAAAGGGATGGAAAGTCTCCTGTCTTACTGCAATGTCTAACATTAAGAAGCAGGGAAAACTGAACGAGGTGACTTCTGTATACACCCCCTGCTCTGCACCCACATCACTGATCAGCGCTGGGCTCTGTCAGAAACAAAGTTCTGGAGCTGACAAATCAGGATGGTGGTTCCCACCTTGGAAATTCCCAGCCCTTCCTACACCAGGATGTGCCTGTTCTGCAGATGGGGCTGAATCTCCACTACAGAAAGCCAGGGGAAGAAGAGGAAGAAGGGGAGTGAACTCTTACCGCAGACAAGGAAGCCCAGGCCTCATTACTTGGGGCAAAAATAGTAAAAGTTCCAGGTCCTTCGATCTCTGGCCTCAGGTTGGAGCGGTCGGAGTAGAGCTGTGTGGTTGCAGAGCCCACCACTCCCAGGGTCTCGTAGATATTTGAGAGCGGCAGCGCTGAAAGAAGAGAGGTTATGTTCCCCAGACCCCATTAGTCCTCTCCCAGCCCCCACCAGTGACTGAGCTGTATTTCCTATCAAATGGAATTTTGCTCAAGTCGCGCTTGCCAAAACAGAACTGCGCAGAGACTGGCAGAACTGTCTGTTACTCTGTCATTACCTTGTATTGCCTTTCCAATAGAGCTATATTACTTGTTGGAAAGAGTAATTCCCTATGGCCCTCCCATGCTTGATTGAGTTTAATTATATCCAAGGTTTTAAGTTGTCTGGAATACTTCGCACGCTTTGGAGCTAATCTGGCACTCAGCTGGTGCTCTGTTGAGTCCATTTTTGACTCATTCAAGGCAATCTTGTGCACAAATTGCAAAACTCAAATCCACTCTGAGTAATTTTCTAACATCCTCCTTAACTGGGCTGACGTATGATTTTAAGCAGTCTGAAAAATGTCAAACATGTTTTTACCAGCTGGGCAGCCTTTTTCTCCAGGAACTTTTTCATATCCAGGACAGCACTCGTAGCTGATTACTCTGGAACAAGAGATGGATACAGCACATTAACAGAGAGTGTTTCACTGCTTTTTCTGTATTAGCTATAGCCCTGCCTGCACTCAACCCTGTTTGGTGATGTTTCTAAAGCAAACTCTTCCTCAGAAATATATACTTGAGCAAAAGACAAACCATACCTATCATCTCTTCCAGGGCTGCACATTGCCAACTTCTCCACAGAACAAAAACTATTTCTTTTCAAAACCACACTTATTTTGCTGGTCTCTGCATGGTCCCAGCAGAAAACCTCAGTAAGGCGGTGAGCTCAGCACCAGCTCAGGACCTGCACACGACAGAGAGGTGAGGCACAGACCTACAAGTGATGGTGGATATCTACATCTCCAAGTATCTCATAGGAGAGGACCCAGAAGTGATGATGGATGTATATATCTCCAGGTATCTCCTAGTGGGATTTGGTGCCAGCTGCCTATTTCCCAGATGTTTTGCTCCAGCACAAGCCAGCAGTGAGTACTGAGCACCAACCTATAGCACTGAGGGCTTCAAGCCAATGGCTGCTCACTCACTCAACACACACAAGATTAAGGACTGACAAAACTCGAGTGCTTCTTTGATCCATGACAGAGGGAAGCAACATGAATTATACCAGAACACCCAATAGCTCTGATTTGTATTTGTATTTTTGGCAATGGGAGTTCAGTTCATTGAGTTCATCCCCTTCCTCGGGAGGATCTGGGGATCTCCCAGTGTATCAGCCGGGTTTGGGCAATACACTGCAGCTCCGGTATGACTGCTCTATCAAACCAGCCAAGCATTCCCCCTCTGCTTCATCCCATTCCTGTCCACCCCAGAAACCATGTGCTTATTTATAGCAACACTGGCATGACAGATCCAGAGGGGAAAGGGCATCTCTGGTGTTGGCTGCTTGGAACCGGCGATGGATGTGCATCCATGGCCTGAATGCAGCACCCACTGTCTGCGGCTCAAAGGGAAATAAAAGAAGTCATCTGATGCTCAGAGCTGGCCATCAAAGGGAACATCACCATACAAACAGGAAAAAAATTAATGAAAGTCAGTCCAGGAGTGGCCTGTTTATTTTTCACAGGGTTTTCTTTTACTTGCTGCTCTCAGGCTCGACGTGAAAGGAGCAAGGCCACCTGATGGATGGGCTGGGGCAGTGACGGAATCGATATTCCTCCTAAAGAGAAGTGCTTCCTCTGTGCTCCCGGCTGGATTTGAGACAAGTCCGGGGCACACCCACTCAGAGAAAGCAAAATCCTCAAGCTTCAGATATTTGTCATCATTTTAACAGTGTTAACAAACAGTGGAAATGCCTGGGGTTTAAGAGGGAATTCTTCAGGGTAATTAAGAGCCAGCAAGTGAAACAAATACCTGCTTTTCTGTGACAGAAGCAAATAAATTCTGTGTCACGGTTTCCTAAGAGAATTACAAAGCAAACCCAGACTGATTGTCTAGACATTATATATTCCATGTGGGAAAGAGTTTGCCTAAAGCAATCCCTTCCTTTGACTACTGGAGATCGTAACACCCTGCTGCTCTGCTCTCCTCAGCCCCCGGCTCGTGTTCATTACAAACACACGCTTTCTCCCTCCTCCACCTCCCTCCCCTACCTCCCATTTTTCGTTTTTTTTCCACCCTAGAAGCTAAACCCAGTCTAGACAGTTCCCCTGGTCCGGAGCTGTAATCAAAGACGAAGAGCTGATTAAAAAGAAATCATTGCAAAGTTCAGCATAAATAATTCCTGAGTGCTGACATGGGCTTTAAAAGGCTTATTTATGGATCGATGGGAGCTGAACGAGCTGCGAGGAGGGGGCGGGATGCGGTGCACGCAGGGCTCACTGCTTGGGGCTGGGACAGGACCCGAGGGCAGTGGGATGGGACAGGAACATACCGCCTGCTTTATGGGGTGGGAGCCATCTCCAGCATCTCCACACTGGGGCAGCTAATGGCAAGGAGCACCAAGGCCAGCAGTGGGGTCAGCTGTAACCGCAGGCAGGCTCCTTTGAGCCCCCAGTCTCACTCACCCACTGAAGGGACCCACCAGCATCACCTGGCCCTGTGCGCCAAGTTCGCCATTCACAACCTCCCCTCCCATCTTGTCCCGTGTGATCTCAACAGGGATTTTTCTTTAAAGCTTTCTGAATACCAGGAAAGGCCGGGTGGACACGAAGGTGCTCAGCCAAGTGCTGACCCCTACGAGGAACCAGTCCCAGGGCTCACAAAGCCAACCCCACCTTCAGCCATGTTCCCTGCTGTGGCTGATGGGCTTGGGTGAAGCCATCCAATGTGACCATCCAATGTGTGGTCCAACGAAACACGGATGTGGCTTGAGGGGCTGCTCAGTGTCATCCAGCCCCATGGAGCAGCGTGGCTGTGGCTGCTCTGCCCCATTTTCAGGATACGACACCTTACACGTCTATATGGGAACAAGGATGCTCCTTTGATATGTTCTTCTCCATGAGCCCCAGTTTTCACATGGTGAACAATCTGACCCTGCTGTCCAAGGGCTTTAGCTGAACCAAATCCTTAAAATCCAAAGGATTTGGCACGAGAGCCAAGCCAAGGTGCTGGTGTCACCCCAGCCGGCTCCACACAACAGCATGGGTTCAATATGCAATCCCTCATACAAAGAGCACTTGTCACCCACTCTGCAGCACCTCCAGCCACAGTTTTCTGACCCCCTCACTGAGAAATCTTGAGATGAGCCTTCATAGCTCTTCAGCCTTCAGTTTGGAAATGCTGCACTCCTAAATGGCCAAGCGTCTGAGTGCAGGAGCAAGCTCCTCGCCTTTTATTGGTCATTGTTTCCCTGTTGGGGCATTCTTAGGATCTGAAATGAAATTCTAAGTGCATTTTTCAAGGTAATAAAAATAAGCTTAGGCATATATTAGTGAATAAAGATCCATTTGTAATAATTTCCTGTAATAAAACCCATATGTTTTGGCTTTGTAAAAAGTGTGCCAGAGATTCATTGCTTTTCCTGAGCTGAGGAAAGCACATCACACACACACACACGAAATTAAGTCAAAAGAAGAGAAAAAGGGAGAAGTACTCCAGGGCAGCTTACTGCTACTAGTTATTCCTCAAAAAATAATACAAAATGTGTATAAGTTGTCCCGTTCTCAAGGCAAAAAGTATGTGTGGGAGGCATTCATTGCAACCCCCGCTTCCCAAAGAATGAGCCCGGCGCTTAAGGGAGGTAGGAACATATAAAAAGCCCAGTCACAACGATGAGAATATACTCTAAATAAACTATTTCCTTGGCCTTGGAATAACCAACAGTGGAAAATTACCTAATTACCAAAACAATCTTGTTTCAGTGCTCGTTAAAATCAAAGCGGTGTCAGACTTCTTGCCAACTGCCTTATCTCACTTCATCAGCAAGTAATGCAATGATAAAACGTACATAAATCCTCTATCTAATTTCTCCCCAGCTGCGTGAGCCAACACTTTAACAAAGGGGAGAAAAGCAGGGGAAGAAAAAAAGTAGATAAAGAGGTGAGAGTCCCCTTCTGATGCATGAGCTGGATTTTCCATCGTGCACATCCAGCTCCAGCGCAGCACTCCACCCCAATGCACTGGAAGATGCCGTTCAAGAAGCAAATCTGCAAAGCCACGCCACCAAGGCTGGTGCTCACAGATAGAACTGGTTTCTGCCACGTGAGAGCGACAGAGCAATGCCACGCAGCACCCTCTGCACCTCCAGGAGTGGTTCTGGAGCAGCACGTGGAAGGTGATGCGCCTGGAGGCAAGACTAAAGACCAAGCACATCCTAAGTGTTGGGCTAGATGATCTTAGTGGCTTTTTCCAACCTTAATGATTCTATGATTCGAATCTTTCCAGTTTCTCTGTGTCTCTGGACATGCTAGGATGAAGGAAAATAAAAGAAATCAAAAATCAAAGCAGTCAAATCTACCTTCCAGGAGCCAGGTATCTGCATCTGCAACACATTTCCAATGTGTGACACCACTGACCCTTCCAGCAAATACAGATAATAGGTCTAAAGCAAACTGGATGCACTGAGTCAAGCATCTCCCAACTGAGGGCTTCACAAAGGTGGAAAAAAGCCTTGCAGGAAGAGGAAAGAAGTGATCTTGCTTATCCAGAGATGCTCTGGTGGGAGACAGTCACTGGGACCCCACTGGGCTGAGGAAGTGTATGCAGCCACCATGGGGAGGAGCCAAGCATGGATCCCAAGTGAAGGCTGCAGCCCCCAGTTCTGCTGACACATATACCAAATCCTGACTCTTTCTGGGACATGAAGGTGTTCTCAGGAGCTCTGCCAGACCAGCTCAGCCCCACACAGAGGGCTGAGCACCATCACCTGTGCCCATGCACAATCCTGGGAGGCAGAGCATCCAGCACAGAGTACCCCAGGCCCTGACACTGCTGTGAGAGTCTGTGTGCAGCAGCACAGCAAAGAACGTCCTTTATGAACAGCTCCTGATTGCTTCCATACGCCAGGAGCACCGCGTCCAGCGGGAGCCATCACCGGCAAACGTCTGTAATCAGAGCTGTCCCAGGGTCCTCCGGAAAATCTGAGTGAGGCACACATCCTTTGTTCTGCATCAGCACATAAGGAGCAGAGCAAGGCCCGGGCTCAGAAATAGCTGGGAAGGGAGAAAAGGACAGTAAAACCCATTGTTGGGATGACGCAAAGTAAAGAATAGCGAGCAAATTCCATGTGTAATGGGAACATTATCTCATAGGTTAACACACAGGTTAATGCTGCATGTGCTTTCTTCTCAGCAATGCATCATTGGATAAGACATTTGGGTAAAAGCAGGGAAAAGAAGGTTGGAAGAGATCCCCCCATCTCCTCAAATGACATCACCAAGTACTGCCAGATGCCAGTCCCTCCAGCTCCTCCTGGAGATAAGTGGGTGAGTTGCTTTCTGCCAAATACACATTGGGTTACGTGAGGTTTAGCTTCTGACGTGCTTCAGAGCTGAAGCAACCCATGAAGCTGAAGCATCTCCTTGCCCTTCAGTGATTTTAAGGGCAAAGCTATCCCACACCCACAGCACTATCTTGTTTTGTTTGGAGGCTGTGCTGCTCTCTTATCAGAAGAAACGAAGATGATACCACACTGCCATGCCAGAATCTGGTCCACAGACATAAAAAAGCCACTGTTCAGCCAAGATGGGAGTTTGAATTCTGATCATTCCAGTTAAATCATCCTAGATTTGGTGCTTCCATAGAATTAGGGGGGAGTTGGTTTGCCCCGCGTAAGGGAGCAAAACCCTTCTACCTCCCTCCTCACAATACCAACACGGATCCACAAAACCAAATCCGACAGCCAGCAAAAACAGCTAAACCAACAAAGGCAACCAAAACAAGAGCAGCACAGCTCAGCCCCGCTACAGACCTCAAAGCCTGCTGTTTACTACAGAACCGGTTTATTTAACCAGCAGTAAAGAGCAGCACGTTCCTATAGATCCAATTACACGTTGCACGGGGCCGCGCACAGCGGACGATTCCTGTTGTTTGCTCTAGATCAGCGACTTCTCACGGCGCGTGATTTCAACCAAGGACAAGCTGCCCGGACTCTGGTTTCATCTGTCTGAAGCCCTATTTGGACTCCATGGAGGAAAAAGCTTCCCCGCTCCCGATCGCAGCCTGGCGCCGGGTCAGGCATGCACGGCCGTCATTATCTGCTGACTGCATCGCTCACGGGAATGTCCCCAGGCTGCTCGGGCCCATGCTTTATGCAACAGCTACTTGAATATTACTGTTCGCAATTTTAGATGTGGAGTTGGCCCACGAGTGTAATTAACTTTCCTGGTGGAGTCATCAGAGCGCTGGCTAAAAGCGACACCTCTTTCTCTTCATTTCTGGTTTTACTTCCAAAGAAAACATGTGCAGATGAATGTTATGGTCCCTCTGACATCCATCAGGCTGCCTTTTCTGCCTGTTTTGGTTTTTTTTCAGCTAGGCAGCACTGGGCCTAGCAGTGGAAGAAGGAGACACACTAACTACTAGAAGGCATCTGGTCCACGCTTCATTATAGCATCCACACTTAAAGCATCGAGAGCCATACAAGCACATATAGAAACGCAACTAGAATAAATCATCAAGGTCTGAATACCAGAGAATCATAGAATGGTTTGGGTTGAAAGGGTCCCTTCAAGGCCATCTGGTCCCACTCCCTGCAGTGAGCAGGGACACTCACAGCTCCATCAGGTGCTCAGAGCCCCTCAGCCCAACCTGGGCTGTCTCCAGGGATGGGACACCCAATACATCTTTGGACAACCTGCTCCAGTGCTTCACCACCCTTATTGTATACAGCTTTTTCTTACATCCAATCTAAATCTCCCCTCTTTTTGTTTGAAACCGTTTCCCCTTGTCTAACCAAAAGGGACCCTGCTAACGAGCCTATAAACAGAGTATTTTCCATTCTTAACATCTAAGTAGTTCAGAATCATGTTTGTCCCAGGAGAACACAAGACACAAAAAGGCTAGAACAACTCTTTACATCCAATACATACATCCAATGCACACGGTACCAAGTGCCTCTCCCCCCAGCACCCAGTGGGGCCTTGGGGCAGCCCTGGAGGGTTCCCGAGTACTCACGTTGCCTTCCCGCAGATCTTCCTCTGGTACCACTGCTTGCAGTTGGTGAAGTATTTCCTGTTGGTGCCGATCAGCTTCTGCACGGCGCAGACATTGGGGCTGCAGGAAGGACAAAGCAGAGCGGGGTCTGTCAGGGGCCCAACAGCAACAGAGGGGTCAGCGGGGAGGGAGCATAGGGAGCGGGGTGTGTTGGGGCGGTCATAAAGCAAAGGGAGAAAAGGAAGAGCTCTCTCTCCACTCGACAAGGTTATGTTCCTCACCACGTGCAAATCTGGCCATCTTCCACCTCTCCTCAATGTATATAGGACTTAATTAAAAATAATGGTTTGGTTAAGATTTCTACTGCAAACAGCAGTTTACACTCTGGAGTCCCTACTGAAACCTACTAAATTTCTGCAATAATTCAAATGTTTCCCAAACTTTTATTGCTTAGGAGCTAATGGAAGACGGATATTTATCAGCACCCAACACGGGTCCTTCTGCTGCCTGATGGGCTCTGCCTGTGCCAGAGGCAGATGCTGATGGGGAAGGGCAGCACCGTGCAGGGTGGCACAGACCAGCGATGGCTGTGAGATCCCAACCGAGCAGCTCCCAGGAGCAGCTCCTCCACCAGAATAGCACACATGGGGCACCGCGTGTGTGAACCGTCCCACTGAGAGCTGACAGCAGACTTTCAGCTTTCTAAGAAGCTGAGAGCAAAGCCGTGGTCAAACAGGAGCTGACTCGTGTCTGCTTTGGCCAGCACAGTGCTTCCCTGCTCCTCCCATTGCCACCGCTCTGTGCTTCGTGTGCCAGCAGCTGTGGCCACGGGCATGGTACCCTGTGCCCATTGCTAGTGTGAACGGGCACACATGTCATTCCCTTGTTATATATAAGGAGAGGGACAAGTAGAGAGAATCTACTAAAAGAGTAGACATCACAAATCCAAACATTCAGCTGGTGCAGGCTGGCAGTGGCTCAGTGCTTTCCATGCCAAATCACGGCTGAGAGACACGTCTGTGCTCTGTGACTCAGCCCACCTCAGCTCCCCCGGCCCCGCCGCGCTGAAATGTGGTTCCAATTAGATGGAAATTCCAAATCTCGCCTCGATTTCAGCGTCTGGCTGACGGCGGTGGACAATCCCTCTAATATTCATCTTGACAAGCCTGGCTACTGAAGGACTCGTTTGATCACTTCCCCCACGTCCCTGGGAGCATCCTGCCAAGAAAACCCCAAACCGGTGCTACTTTTCCCCCTCCTCCCCAGCCAGGACCCGGCACTGCAGGGCGATGACCTATCGGGAAAAGCTCTTCCCTGCTTTTCCTCCATGCAGAAAGGTCCCCCCAGGGCCGTGCTGTCAGTGATTCCCACAGGCCGGCTGTAGTAGCAGCTCCCCGCTGTGCGGATTCTGGGGCTTTGCCCAGTCTGGCTTAAAATGAATTTGTCAACACTCTCCCCTCTCCTCACTGGAGTTCATCACCTCTGCCATGGCGTTCCCAGCACGCCACGCTGATCAAACCGCCCTTTGTTGGGCTGTGCTGGAGCCCAGAGCTCGGCGGGCAGAGCTGGGGCTGCTGGGCTGGGGGCAGCCCTGGGAAGGGGCAGAACGGAGCAGGACCCCTGCACAGCCCCCCGGGTCCTGCACCCAGGCAATGCTCAGAGGTTTTCATCTCCAAGTGTTCATGTTCCCTCTATACTTTTCCCGAGCTGATTCACTTAAGAATTAATTAAGATGTCCAAGTGTTGCCGCAGAGCCCAGCGCTGCCACCCGGCTCGCTGCCAGCTCAATGGGAGCATTGATGGAGCAGGGGATGCTCGCAGCGGAGGGGCACTCCTCCTGCACATCCCTCCTGCAGGCAGGGCAGCGTGAACCCGCAGCCACCAGCTTTGCGGTTTGACGTCGCTGCATCCCTTTGACACATCATCAGTCGGTGTTCAAAAATCAGCTTTAAAATGAGCGTGGTGTAAGCTGCATTCCCCACCAGAAGGGGACCCATGATCCATGTGCTGCTGGCAGCTACGCGGGATTTATCTCAGCACAACTTCACCACCTCTATAGACCTCACCACATGGTGCAGCCGCATCTGCCCCTGTGCTGCCCTCAGCTGTGCCTTACACCAGGGCTGCACCAACTCACAGCTCTGAGCAAACTTCTGCCTTAGGAACAGCACCAGGACCGGGGATTTACTTTGTTTCAGATCACACAGAGATGAAAAACAACGCCACATTTCTACATCAATCACTGCGATTCATTCAGCACTGAGATTTTACAACAGACGTCTGCTCAGTTTGCCTGTTGGATTCTCTAAGACAGGCAAAGCGTTCCCCTTCTTGTAAATACTGGGCTGGATCCCTGCCAGACACGTATCAAATTGCAATATTTCAGCCCAGGGCTTTCCTAAAAGCCATTCAAGGACCCTTCCGCGATGAGCTTACATGGAGGCTACAGTCCAATCAATGCCACCACGATGAGTGACAAAGGCCACCTGAAGCTTCTCTCATCGTTTCACTCCAACTCATTCCCAACACGTTATAAAAACAGCGGGAGCAACCACAAACACCCGGCTGGTGTTCTACCTGTCAGTAAGAACATCGCGCTACACAGTCCATCGTACATCGCTCATCCAGCATGAGAGATCGACCTGCGCTGCTGGGATCTCAGAACGTCTATGATTAAAGAAGTGATGACTTCAGTCAGGGAAACATTCAAGATGCACAATCAGATTAAGTTGGTGCTCACCCACAGAGATGCCCTTCTGCCATTGGAATCATTTTCTTTCTTTTTCTATACATTCATGAAAACAGTAATTTCTTCCATGGGAGGCATAGCAATTCCAAATCTGGGATTATTTTTTTCTTCCCTTTTTTCCTTAATGAGGATATACTGATAGCATCACTGAGTGATCCAACAGGACACTGGGACTATGAAGCATCCTGAGAGGAAGGGGGAAAGATGGCAGAGAAAGGAAGGAAAAGTCATGGGGAAAGGAAGGAAAAGTCATGGGGAAAGGAAGGAAAAGTCATGGGGAAAGGAAGGAAAAGTCATGGGGGAGGAAGGAAAAGTCATGGGGGAGGAAGGAAAAGGCGTGTCTATCGCTGTTAAATCAACTTTTACCTTCTCAAAATGGTCTTAAAAAGCAGAAGAATTGGTAAGTGGTAATG
>JANHGO010004100.1:0-25695 GCA_024606505.1 Aquila spilogaster | reverse complement strand
TGTCACGGTGGCGCCGCCTGAGCCCCGCCCCTCCTTGGACCCGCCCCCCTCCCGCCCGCGCTCGCTCCGATTGGCGGAGCGCGGGCGCGGCGCGGCGCTATTGGCCGAGCGAGGCGGGCGCAGCGGGATAGTGCGCTGGGCCCGAGGCCGACGGCGGCTGTGCGCCCTTCTCCTCCTCCTCCTCCGCCCCCTCCTCCTCCTCCTCCTTCCCCCCTCCCCCCGCCGGGCCCGCAGGGGACAGTGACACTGAGCGGGCGGCTCCGTCCCGGCGCGCTCCGCCTGCGGTAAGGGCCGCGCGGGCTGTGAGGAGGGGGCTCCGCTGCGAGGGGGGGGATGGAGGGGCGGTGCGGGGCCGCGCTGCGCTCCGGGCCGAGGGCGGCGGCCCCGCTGGGCCTCTGTGGCTGAGCGCGGGCGGGGGGGGCCGCGCTGTGCCCCCTTCCTCCCCTCCCCGGTTCTGAGCGCTCTTTGTGGCCCGGAGGGGCTCGGGCGGAGCGCCCCGGGTGTGCGGGGCGATCTCGGAGAGGGATCCGGCGATGGGAACGCGCTCGGGGGAGGGAGCGGAGGGCTCCGGGCAGCGCTGCTCCGTGCGGAGGGCCGGACCGGGCCAGGCCGGGCGCTGATGGGCGGTGCCCGTGGGCTGCGGCTCTGTGCGGACACGAGGGAGAACGGCTTCACTTTGGATCGCGGAACCGTTCGGGGTCGGAGGAAACCGCTGAGACGTCCGCTCCACCGCGCGCACCGCCCGCGTCCCCCAACGCCGCGCCCCCGCGGCTCTGGAGCGCGTCCAGGAGCGGTGGCTCCGCCGCTCCCCGGGCAGCTGTGCCTCTGGGACAGTGTCAGACAAGAAACCGTTCCTAACGTCCAACGCGGGCCTCCCCCGGCGCTGCGTGAGGCCGTCGCGGGAGCAGAGCCCGACCCCTCCTCCCCCACCGCCTCCTCCCAACTGTAGGGAGCGATGCGCTGTCCCCTGAGCCTCCGCTTCTCCACTCTGTGACCCATCCCGTCCCCTCACCGCCCCCCGTAGCGCTGTGCTGCGGACCCGCGCAGCTCCGTTGCCCGCCCTTAGCTTGGCAGAGCCAGGAGAGGTGGGGGAGTGCTCTCCTATGGAGAGAGTCCAACCCTCCTGGACGCCTTTGTGTGCACCTGCACTTGGGATCCTGTTTAGGGGCTGCACTGCGGGGTCCCCAGGGATCCCCCCCGGTTGTGATAGTGGGGCGGCTGCTGGTGCGCTCGTGCTCGGGGCGCTGCGAAGCTCTGGGCTCTGAAGGTGTTGTTCTGCTGCTCATAGCTATGGCAGAGTTTGTTGGGGCAGGTGGTGCGCTACAGCGTGACCTCTGCTTCCACTGAGGTGCGCATGGTCTGCAAGCGCATTAAACCCATTTTTATACATACGAAGGTATCGTTTGTATATACAATGTGTATTAAATGGGTAACGATAACACAGTTTTCATCTGTTTCCCCATGCGTCTGGCTTGCTTCCTTTTATTTCTATCCCCTGATTCTTTTACAGGTTCATCGAATAAACTCATCCATCTTCACTTTTTAACAAGTTGTTATTTCAGAGCCACGTTTCTCTTCCCGAGGAGCCGCTCCCCCAGCAGTGTACCTAAGAGCTCCTCGAGTAACAAGAGAGACATGGAAGCGCGGTCCCGGCGTTTCAGCTGGCGGACCCCGCGCAGTGCCTCCTCGTGCGCTCTTTGTGTAGGGCTTTACGTGAGGTTTTGCTGTGGCTGTGTTTTCCAAATGGAAGGAGCAGGCCTGCGCTGGGGGTCTGCAGCTGTAACGCTGATCGCTGCTTTGTTAGGACTTAATTGTTCCTTCTGGTATTGTATGTTTTGGTGGTGTTATATGATGCACTGTTGTAACGTGCTTAACTTTGTTCAGGAGAGGCAGATAAGCAATAATTCAGCACTATTTGGGTTGCAGTGGAACTCGTATCGAGGTGCCTGCTTGGGTGGCAGAGCTGCTGGCACCCCCACCTTCCCCCTGTGTATGAGAACCAGTGAAACTTCTCATTATCCCTCTGGTTGTGTTCGGTGGATTCGTGGCTTTTTGCTCTCCTCAGATCAGAAGAGATGAAGTTTTCCGTTTTAAAAGTAACTCAGCTGATTTTCTTCTGCAGTAACAGCAGTGCCCTCCGTTTTCTTTGTGAAATTGCGAGACCTCAGTGAGAAGTAATTGGCCCAAAGGGAGAGCAGTTGATCTGGTTTTGATCCGATTGACTCTGGGTGGTGTCAGTCGGAAGAAAACCTGCTTGGTTTTAGAGCGCTCCTTCTTTTAGCTTTTGGGGATGTTTGCAGGGTAAGTTTAGGTTTTAAATACCAGAGCTAACTTGTTCTATCACGGTTCTAACCACACTCCTCCCCCTCAACAACGCAAGTACAAGACAACCTGATGGACAACAATAGAACCAAGGCTGAAAACCAGCGTTGTTCCAAAGCAGCAGCCGGTAAGGCTGCAGGGAGGGTGGGATGTGACTTGGTTTCCACTCTGAAGCTTGTTCCATGGAGGCTGATGAATACTTAGCTTAAACAAATAAGTTACGTGTTCCTTCTGGAGTCTGTAAAAGGGCTGAGTCAGCCTTAGTTCTGGTGAATGGAGCAGTAATTATAGTTGAGGTCCCAAACCCTGTTGTGTTTTAGTGGTTACCTCTCTTCCCCAGAAAGAAATGAACCTGAGCAATTAAATGGAGATTGGATTCTTGCAGAGTTCAGGTCTGGTTTGTACCCGTCACTGGTAGCACTGCTGTTCTTTAGCTCACCTCCCGTCTCATAAACTCCCTATCAATATCTTCAAGCCAACAACTCAGTCCTGAAGTTACATTTGTCTCTATGTATGAAGCACTGATGTATAGGCTTCCAAAGTCTGATATGTGCCAAAGTTGTGACTAAGGGAAACCACTGGTCAGACGGGGTGTAGGTCTGTCGAGATGAATTCGAGCTACTTGCAATTCGAATGAAAGTGATGGTTACTTAAAAGACAAATTACAGCTGTACCTCGTTTGAGTCCGAAAATATCCCAGATAATTTATTTTGCTAGTCCAGGCGTAGATGGAAGATAGCATTCAAGTCTCCTCCTCAGGGACTTGGGAGCTCCAGGCCTGTTACTCATCACATTGCTGCCAGTCTGCTTGTGCAGGGCAGAATGCATTTTGTGGCTGTCCTGTGGAGTTTCAAAGGCGAACCTGCAGCTGATACTGCTCTGAGAGGCAGATGGCTATTTCCTGTGGCTTCGTGTTGATGCTTCCTGCCCCAGCTAAAATAGATCAATCTCTTGCTTAGTCACAGGGCTGCGTATGTGGCTTCCTCGTGTTATGGCAGTGGTGTCGAACTGATTTCTTTTTCTTTTCTTTGTGGCAAATGAAACTGCAGTGCCGTGCAGAGCAGCGCAGGGCCCCATGATCCCGGCATGGAGGCAGTGGCGGAGCAGCTCAGGGCGCAGTCGGAGCTCACTGCTGTCGTTGTTGCAGAGCTGGGCTCCCTGGAACCAAGCAGTGCTCTGGGTTGGGCTGCTGGCAGCGCGGCCCCGGCAGCTCTTGGGATGGGTACACGCAGCCAGCAAGCAGAGCTCCTGTCCTGGGGGTGGAACCGTGCAGCCTCCCACAGCTGGGGAGCCAACTTCATGAGTCGGTGTTTTGCACATGCGAAAGAATTCCTGCTGGGAAGGAAAGGTCAATGGAATCGGTTGCTGTGGATGTTGTGCAGATTTTGAACTTGGTAACAAAACAGTGAGACGCTTCTGGCTCACGCCAGCGCCCTGCGCTGCTCATAGGGGGCTACTTAACCCGCTTTGAGACCTCACATGCTCCAAATCATCGTGTGAATTTCCTGACGTTAAAGCTGCGCTGTACCGGAGTTCTAAACCCAAAGGATTATGGACAGATGTTGGGGTGATGCTGAAGGAGTTTTTAAGCTGTGGCACTTTTAATAGGATAGCGTTCAGGGTTTGCTGGGGAGGGTGCATCTGTTCCCAAACAAGCTTAGTCTTAAACCTCCTCAGAATAAGTTGTGAAGTTCCGTGCGTTGTCATACCAGCCCAGATCTTGTAAACATTGGCAGGGCTGATAGCAGCGTGTCTGCGGCTGTTGCTCTGCAGAGCACAGGAGGTGCAGTGTTGGTGGGAAGCGTAGAGCGCTGCCGGATGCCAAATGGATGTGAGTGTAAGTGGAGCACGGTCAGGCCCAGCAGTACACGTTCTTCCCTTGTTGTTCCTGCTGGCGGGTGGAGGGCGGCGGTAGCTCTGTGCTGCTGTATGCTCATTCTCTCCTGGGAGCTCTGGTTTCTCCCTGCGTGCCAGGTGCCTTGCTGCTTGCGAGGTACCGACTGCAAAGGGGGGTTGGCTGCGTCCGTGTGACTCGGACAGAACTAGCAGTGAATCCGTTTTAGCTGCAACGCTCGGGCAGTTCTGTGTGATGTGATAGGCTTGTGGTAGCTCTTGTTTGGAACAGTTCTCATTTCCAGTCTCGTGGAGCAATAGCTTCTCCTGTACCCTGCCCAAAATGCTGATGTTGGCCTGCTGGGAGGTTTGGTGTGTGGGTGGGATTAGGGCTAAGTATGGGGAACGTCCCTGCCCCCGGTGCCGTGACACACGTGGTGCAGCCGGAGATTAAGGGGATGAGCAGCGCTCATGCTGCACTCCGGTATCACGCTGCTGTGCGAAGCTGCGGGAAGCTTCTAGGAGGAGTATGCAGTTAATCACAGCTATTAGCATGATTAGAATCCTGATTAGCCTGTGTCACTAACTCCCATTCTCCACCTACACTTTGCCCCTTTCATCTGGAGCATTTGCAAGTATGGGAACAAGGCTGGGAACAATGCGGGTTCAGCCCAAGGGACGCTCACTGTGCTTTAAATCTACCCGGTTGCTCTGGGCTGTCGTTACAGCAGGTAACTCTATAGGCTGTGCAGCTGCTGGCTGAACCTAAAGCCATGAAGATCAGCCCTTCGTGGATAGAGGATCCCCAGCGAGGCTGCCAGGAATCCAGCTGAACACGAGGCAGGCTCGTCCTGCTAGTCAGTCAGGTGCTCACAGCTCGCTGATGTTTGATATCTAGCGAGCACTAACATTTTAATTTCAACACCCCCATCCGTGTTTGATGCTGGAGCAGCTCCTCCTTCCCTGTGCCCATCAGCAGTGGATGGGGCTGAGCCGTCTGCACACGGCTGTGGTTGTGTGGAAGGGTTCCCAGTGCTGGGCTGAGATAAGCGTGGGGGATGGCTTGCTGGGGGCCAATCAGCCGAACTGCCACTGCAAGAAGCCCAAGCAGAGCTCACGTTGTAAATTCAGCGGTGCAAAATCTCTCCCTTTGTAAAATGTTACTTGTTAGGAAGATACCGTACGTACTGAAGCTGGATCTCGGTAAGAGCGAGCTGCGTTCGGAGCATTAGGTCATCCGTTTCCAACCCGTTCCCGCCTGCGGGTGACTCAGTGTTCCTTTTGTAAAATTGCACTGGAGCTGCATCATCCTGGAAAGCTGTTTTTTTCAGCCGGATTTCGGGTGCTGACATCGGATTCGAACAAAGCAAAACGATGGGAGCTTTTATCAGGTGAATTTCCATGTATGTTTACACGCACTCGGGTTATGGCTCTTGAAGTGCTGGGAGATGAGCTCTGTTTGTGAGCATAGTGAAAACTTGGGGTGCTGGGGATGCTGCCTTCTGGGCGTGCTTGCTTTATCCCTCCCATTGCTGGGTATATGGGCTCATGTCCCACTCTGTGTCAGTGTCACTGCTGTAGCATGGGACGGGCAGGTGGGGCTCCTGGCACTGTTTAGGAGCTGCAGCAGTTAATGGGGGAGCAGAGACAACAAGGAGCGGGGACGTGCAGTGGCTGCTGTGCTGGTGTGGGAGGTGTGATGGAGAAGCACTGTGATGGCATGGCTGAGCATGGGCCAGGCAGGGGCGGGTACAGCATGAGTCCATCTGGTGGGATGGCTTCTGGAAAGTGCTCTGAGCATCAGTTAGCACTGCTTGCAGCAGTGCCAATTCCTGCTGGTAACTCGATGCTGTCTGCGCTGGGATTCCCTTTCTGTTGGACTGAAATGGTGTGAGCAATGCATACAGGAATCACACATTTGGACTTCTGTGGTTCTTACTGCTTGGTTTATTTTCCTCCCCTCCCTCCATTTCCAGGCCTCCTCTTGTTTTGTGTTCGCAGTTCTCCTTCTGTCAATCTGACGCTGCAGAAGCCGCTAATTGCGGTTTCATTAAGTGTTTCTTATTAAGCACTCCTCAAAGATGCTCCTCTGCATCTCCATCTGCGGTGGTCTTAAGGAACTTCAGAGCAGGTTTTCTGCTGTCCGTGGATACCTAATTAATAGTAGAAGTAATTGGAAACTTGAAACTGTGGAGGAGCAAAGACAAAAATCCACGAGAGGCTTCGAGCTGTGTCTGCGGCATAAGAGGTAAAGAATGGGAGAAAGAAGTGAGTCAGAGGCCTTTCCTTCCCTTTGGCTCTTGTGGCAGTGAATGGCTGCTTGTTTTGGTCATGAAATGGAAGCAATTAGAAGAAGGCTTCTAGAGTGAAGCCAATTGATTTGGGCCTCACATGCTGCTTTTTCAGGGTATCTTTATGCTTAAAGCACATGTATATCTTTTTTTTTTTCCTGGGACTGTTCTTTGTTTAAACACTTTCAGCATGAAGAATTGAAGGATGTATTCATCTTGTGTTCGGGGACTGGCTTAGTGAAAATGGGCTTCCGAGCAAAACGTGCTTCTTGTTGGGCACTGGGATTTGGGCAGAGCATGTAGGGCAATAGGATCAGGCATCACATTGGGGATTACATATTTGTCCTGGGGTGACCCTCTTAGTGTGGCCTGCATTGGTGTAACTGCTGAATGACTGCCTGGATTTATAGGGATGTATATCTGCATTAGCGCTGGTTGGATGTAACCCTGGCTTATTTGCTTTTGGCCCAACCTATTTTCAGCTTGGGAATTCACTTTTAAGGAGGGATTCTGTAACCTGCCTGGAACTGGCGTTGCAGGCGCGGATTGCCATTGAATATAACGGTGGTTTTACCTGCATTGGTGGTTGTACTTCTGAACACGTGCGGTGTTGTCTGACTGCTGAAAGCCCAATCAGCCCATCGAGCTGCGGTTTCCTTGAGAGCTGTGGCATTAATTCAATAGATGTCAGTGATGGTGTTCTTGCCTTTTTTAACTGTTCTCTTGCATCAGTAGCCTTCTTATTCTCGTTCTTAAAGCTATAACAGCTCGTACTCATGGCCATGCTGCGGTGCTGGGTTAGTGGATGGCTGTGTGCTGTGCTGACCGAGCACAGCTGGTTGCCAGGTCATACCCTGCCTCTCCTCATGTGCTGGACAAAGCCTTCAGCCTCAAAGCACTGCCCTGTGTTGTTTAACTGCTCAGAGCTGTCTGTGCTCAGTCTGCTCCTTTTCCTCCATCTGCCTCTGTTTTCCACCCCCACATCAGCTCAGTGCGCATCCATTTTCCTCCGGTATCTGTTTCTTGCCCACCAACCCAACTGTGGTCCATCTGAACGTGGGGTGGATGTATTTTTTGCTTCACAGACCGTTCAGGAAGGCTGCTGGAGAGTTGGTTGGAGCACGTAACGTGAGACAGGGCTTCTAAAAGCCTTAACTCCGGCTGGCATCAGCTGATGCTGGGGCTTTTTTAAACACGCTGCAGACATCTCTAATATTTATCCCCTGGGGGACTGACTTCCTGCGATAAAATGAGATTTCCTTTTAAAGTAGAGTCCGTGGTTATATAATGAGAGTAGGAAATGGTCTGGGAGCGACACTGGGAGGAGAGGGGAGTTATTTGGTAAGTGTCTGCCGGGCAGGAGAGCAGAAAGCTGAGCTTGGGAGCGCCCCAGTAGCTTCAGTTCTTTCCCATCTGGGACGGGGACACTGGGGGAGTTTGGTAGGGAGTTCCCTGCGCAGAGCAGCGCAGGGAGCGGATGGCTCTTGAAGCTCAGTTCTGGGTATTTACGCTTTGTTGTGCAGTGAGAATCTTCTGGTTTCTGATGATGTTTGTGATTTGTTTCCATTTCTCTTGTTCTCCTGCTCTGTACCGCGTTGTCTGTCCATACCTTACTTCTCTGAAGACTGCTGTAGTACTGTACTGTAGTCAATCTCTGTCCATTCCTGGTCTGGAGTTGGTTTTGTTTTCTTTCCATAGGATCATAGAATGGCTTGGGTTGGAAGGGACCCTGAAGATCACGTGCTTCCAAGCCCTGCTGTGAGCTGGCTGCCACCAGCAGCTCAGGCTGCCCAGGGCCCCATCCAGCCCGGCCTTGGGCACCTCCAGGGATGGGGCAGCGGCTCTCAGCTGCCGTCATCTGAGTGAAGAACTTCTTCCTAATGCTAATGTTGAAGTTTAATAACCAAACCCTATCAGCAGTGTAACTATGGGAGCACCTGAGCACCTCTCTAAGGCCACGGTCCCGCATGCCATGCTTATCTACTGGCTGCTCAAAGCCTCTGAGAGGGCTTCTAATGTTCTCAGACAGTAGAGTGTGTGGAACTATTTAATGCCAATTAGCAGCTAAAAGGCAATTCTTTTTCTTCTACTTCCTTAGGAAAGAATATGGGAAATGGAATAACTCTGAAGGGAGATACCCATGTCAATGAATGCAGTTAGGAGTAAATGCGTCTGAATTTAGCAGGTTTCAGTCTAAGATCTCCAGATTTCTGGGTCAGCTGTTGGGGTGAACTGTCCAGAAAAGCCGGATTTCTGTGTTGTGTGTGAAGTAATTCAGCTGTGGAGTCCGATGCCCCAATTTCAGCCCTACTGGAGGTTCAGCCCCCGTGGCAGGGGGTTGGGATTGGATGATCTTTAACCAAAGCCATTCTGTGGTCTGTAGCATGGCCCAGGGGCAGCCAGTGTAAGCTCCTGGCGGAGCGCAGGTATGCTGGTGAGCTCTGTGGGCTCCTCTGAAATCCTTTGTCAGCTTTCTCCTAAAGGAGCTGCATTTGGGGACTGGGAGGAGCACAGGCCGACTGGGAGAAGCCATCAGCCATTGCAGTGAGATCACACATTCATTAGGGCTGGAGAAGACCTCTGAGATCACTGAGCCATCGCTCTGCGTGCCCCGCTGGCAGGACCTGAGTGCCACGGCCATCCCATAGCCCCGCAGGGGCAGCTCCTGGCACCGGGTTCCTGCCATCCCCGCTGCTCCTGTGGGTCCTGCAGGAGCGCTGCAAATGCTGAAGGTTGATCAGAGGAGAACTTTGTCTTCCCCTGAGTCTGGGTATGTTTATTTTCTCTGCTGTGTAATTTAGCTGTAGCCTTTTTTTTTCCAGCAGTGAAATATGCTGACTGTGACTGTTACATTTCCCAAATGAACTTCTCTGGCAGGCTCTACATCTCCTAATACCGTTTGGGGTGCTGATGTAATCCTATGGCTGAACGTGAACTGCACAGAAAATTATACAGTACCAAACTTGCTCTGAAAATCTGTAGAGGGTTTAAATACGTTTGTTGTTATGTATTTTTGCAGTGGGCGTCCATACCGTTCAGCAATTTCACTTTTTGGCCCTTTATTTAATTGAAGCAATGTGAATGTGCTGAGTGCTAAGGGGAGGGAGAAGCGTTGCAGATCCTTAACATCCCAGCAATTCCAGTGGGAGTTATCCCTGCGACGGTGTTCCAATGAGCACATTCAGCACAGTGATTAACTTGCAGATTTGACGAGGGCAGCACAATGGACATATGAAAATGGGTGACCTATGCTGACATGTGTTAGAGTCTCCTTAGAGCCGTACAGCCACACGTCTTTGTGAACAGTTTTAGCAGTGCCTAAAAGAAACCTCACAACTTACACGCTGCGGAATGAGATATGAACAGATTTATCAGCAGTCCTCTGGAGCAGGAGAGTGAGGATCAGAGAGTACTTCTGTTTGCATGTTTTACTCGGCCCGCACAGGTAAGCGTGAGTAGCACCGTTCTCCGTGCTAAATGTTTAATGTGTACCATCAGAGGAAGATAACTTCCTGAGTTACAGACTCACTTACACAGTGACCCTCTTGCCCTGATTTGTCCTGAAGTGAAATTAATTTTCAAATGAAGGGCGGCTGGCTCTAATGATTTAAGCATGATGAGCTGTGGGCGGAGCTGGACGCTGTTGCTGGTCACAAAGAGAGGCCAGCACCAAAGGGCAGTGCTGTGTCCCCCATTCCCTCGGCAGCAGCAGGGCCCTTCCAGCAGGCTGCTTTCTGCTCTCCTGCTGCTTTAGATTCAGGCCTGAACTTTTATTAGTGGGACTGGGGGCAGAAAAAATGCTGCATCAGGGGAGGAGATGGAATGTGTTGGGGGCGGGGGGAATCAAAGCAAATAGTTCAGCACAACAGCAGGAGAGTGGGGGTGAGATAAGGAACCGTTCATTGCTTTGACTTCTGTAAATGAGTGAGGTGCTGTGGCTGTGCCCACTGCACGTGGAGATGAACACAGAGCATAGAAATGGCTGCAGGTCAGACTGAAGGCTGACCTGTACGATGGCTGCACATGGCTGTGCTGTGCTCTCGCACCCCTGGCTGCCCGGCCTGGCCATGGGGGCTGTGTGCTGTCTTCAGACTGTTTGCTTTGGAGCCTCTGCTGTTTGAAAAACGCCTTTCATTCATAGGAGGCAAGTAATCTGCAAGCAGGCAAGTGCTGGGGTTAGGGAGAAAACAGCACAGCTCCTAATGAAAGCAGTGTTCTTTCCGTGCTGCTTGCTGCTACTTTTGTCCTCCAGTGCAGCTTATCAGACCGGCATGTGCTGAGTGCCCCGCATCACTGCTTATCTCCTCTGAGAGCTTCTCCTTCAGTCTTTCAAAGTCCAGCAGCCACGAGTTCGAGCTGAAAGCTTTGCATACTGCATTTTTCAGAAGCGTAATACCGAAAGGGAGATGTGTACTGAGGGGATGCTTTGTTTTGTAGGAGTGGCTCAGTTCCTGCATTTCTAACCTGGAGACTGCTGGTGGGTCGGTCTCTTTCTTAGCTAGTTCTTACGAGATGACTTCTGTTAGCATGCTTTTTCAAGTTGATCGCTTTCAAGATGCTCTCTGGGCTGCTCCGATGGAAGGCCTTCTGCTTTCCCATTCCTTTTGTGTAAACTCGAGGTTAATGAAGTGACTCATTCATTCCTTCCAGCTGAGGCTGAAAGGCCGCGGAGCGGGTGAGCTGCAGCAGCAGATGCTTGGGTGAGAGGAGAAACAAAGCGGCCGTGGGGGTGAGACTTCCTGAAGCATCTGTGCTTCTTTCTGAGAAGCTGGGGACAGACAGCCTGTGCCTCGGGAGCTGTGCAATCGATTGGTCCACAGAATGCAAGCCAAGTTTCTTTTGATTCCTAAATACTACGCATCTTCTAGGTTTCCATCTTTGTTCTTCATTGCTGTGATCCAGCTGTTAATAAATGCCACTGCACCTTGATTCGTTTTAGTTGTGCTCGATGCAGTGGCTAATTTTAATTCTGCATCCATTTTTTCTTTGGCTTTTCATGGTTGAGATGAGAGGTTTTGTGTGACTGGAGGAACAGAACGGTGGAGAGCTGGAAAGGGGTTCACAAATGGACATGCTCAGGTGTCTGGAGTCAGAATCAGAGACTCACTGAGGTGGGGAAAGACCGCTAAGGTCAGCTAGCCCAACCGTGGTTCTGGCTTTTGGCTTTAGGATTGGTTGCCCAGAGAGGTTATGGATACCCCATCCCTGCAGACATTCAAGGCAAGGCTGGATGTGGCTCTGGGCAGCCTGGTCCAGTGGTTGGCAACCATGCCCACAGCAGGGGGGTTGAAATTAGATGATGTTTAAGGTTCTTTTCAACCCAGGCCATTCTATGATTAGTTCTGGTGTTATCCAGAAAGCTCCTCCTCAAGCTTAGGAGCCTCACGTGCTGTACACAGGGTGGTATTTGTGCTCAGTGTGTCTGGGGCATCGGCTCCTTTGGAGGCCGTGTGGGGATGCCTTGCTCAGGAGTCCAGAACGTGCTGGGCATTCAGCATAGGGAAATGCCAGCACCCTGGGGCAGGGTGGGTGTCAGACCTGCGGGAGCTGGGTGAGGATTTGGGTGGAAGAGGTGGCAGTACTGGGCCTGTCTAGCAGCGGGGCAGGCTGCTTCGCCTTACAGCTGAGCTGGTGAAAGCACGCACCTGAACTCCTCCGAGCTGAACAGGAGGGGTCTGGGAAGCGTGTCTGGATTTCCTTTGGAAAACAGAATGGTAGTAGGGGCACGATTCTGTTGTTTTTTCCTTCTTTTCCATGCTCATTCTCCAGCATGGGCACCTTGTGCTGCAGCAACCTTGGGGCAGACTTTTCCTTCCGTACTACCGCACGGCTCTGCTGTATTCTTTTCCTGCAGCCTGAGGCTGTGCGTGCGGTTCGGAATGCTTTCTCCTTACTTGGGGTGAATGCAGAGTATAACCAAAGTGATGCTGCAGAGTCAAAGCATTTCTTCCCAAGAGACTCAAGGAGAGAAAACCAAACCCCAAAGCCCCTCTGATTCTTGGGGTCAGAAGTCATCCTCTTCTGAACCAATACTTTGCCTGAAAGTTGTGAACGTGTATTTGTACGTGTTCTAGAATCTAAAGAGGTCGAAATAAGAAATATTTTCTATTAAGAAATAAGTGGAATATTTTCCGACTAACGAAGTGAACCTTCCCATGAACCGCCTTTCCTAACGCCATGGTGTGAAGCTAGCTAACTTGCAGCAGTGCGGCAGCGTGTAACAAACGGCTTTTTGATCAAGTTTGCTGTTGGGAATGACCTCATCCTGGTGACCAAGCGGTCACTGTGCAATGCTCCAACTATTTGCTGAAACAAAAGTGTGCTGAGTCGGCGGAGCAGTGCGTTGGTCGCGCCTGGGGGCCGTGGTGGTGCGGAGCAGGTAGGAGCTGCCAGCTGCACTGCTTTCTGTTTGGCCATTGCCATCAAAAACACGACCTAATCTTTGAGGTAGGTTAAGAAAGAACTGCTTTCTGTGAGTTTAATGCATCTATTTTTTCTGGCAATTGTATTAATATACTTTTTTTTGTAATGAGGAATCTATACTGTGTATGAATAGTAGTGTTCTCTAACTTGACCTTAAAGCCCAGTGCAGCGGATCGGTAGCCCTGATGTGTGAAATCACCCATCTGTATTTTCTCGCTGTGTCGAGGCAGAAGCTCTCTGCCAACGAAGACATCTCTTAGACAGAAGGGCTGCTTGGTCTGCAGGCATTTCAGGGCTTTGTCACAGCCTTACCCCACAAAGGCAGTCAGTGACTGCTGCGTGGTGATACCTGGAGTCAGCCCCGACAAGGTCCTTCCTAGATGCTCACGGAGTCATAGCATAGCTCAGGTTGGAGTGGTCCTTAAAGGTGCTTTAAAGGTCTGGGTTGGGAAGGACCCATGAGGACCATCACATGAGCTCCTGGCTCCACGCAGGACTGCTCACAGATCAGACCATGGGACCAGTGGTGATCCAGTTCCAACCCCCTGCTATGGGGTGCTGGTATTATTGGGCATTACCATATTTTTGCTGCTGCAGCCGAAGTTCTGAAGCTTTTCAGAATGAAAGCATCGCCAGAACGGGAGGACCCTCTCCTTCCTCCGTGGCATTGCTGTGTGCGTTAACAGAGGTGCTTCCGTGTGGATGGCGGGTGTCTGACTTCAGGAAGCCTCCCAGAATCAATGGGGTCCCGCTTAGCGGTGCCAGCTGCTGCTGTAAATGGTGACAGGTTGTCACGTGCTTTCTGTTTGCACTTTTAAAAGGATAGCATTGCTTTAAAGTGTGCAATTGACTGAGAAAGTGTACTGTGGCGAGAGCCAACCTCGGCTGTTCCCTTCGGTTCGGGTGTGAGTGACAGCTGTATCCCTCTCGCTCGCTGAATTCGGTAATGTGCCAGAAACAAAAGGAGTTCACTTCAGTCTCCACCGACTGAAAAAGATATCTGCGGCTCCTGAAGCTGTAGCAGTTTGTTCTCCCGGTTGTAGCACTCACCGTGTTTTCCTTTCAGCCTCTCAGCAGAACGTGGTTATCTGTTGCCCTTGAATGCGCCGTGAGCTGTGTGCTTGAAGACGCAGCGTCTGCAGAGGGGGAGCCAGAAAGTTTCTCTTCCAACTCATTCAGATGTTTTATTTCTATCAATGAAATGCTGAGAACGGTTTGGGGAAAGAGGGGGAAAAAGGGGATTGGCCGCAGTGGCAGGAGCTGCTTCGATTGGGGAGATGGGAGAGCTTACCTGTGCAGCCTGGTCTAGGGGGCGGCTCTGGGACGGGGGTTGGACTCGATGATCTCTAGAGGTCCCTTCCAACCCCTACAGTTCTGCGATTCCCTCCCAGGTCACTTTTCACGTCACAATAGAATGTTGAGATTCTTATGGAAAAACCCTCGAAGCATTGTCCCTATTCCAAAAGGATGTTTTATTTTAGGGTGGGTTGTGGCAGGGGCAGATGGATGGTAAGGACTCTTCCTTTGCATTGCAAAGAGGGCACGTTTGTGCTGTTTTCGATTATACCTTAAGGGAAGTGTATCATCTGCTCTGTTTTGCCCCTCCCTCTGCCTCTTACAAAGCAGCCAGCCAAGCCCTATGGTCTCTCTCTTGTCTGCATGATGGTAGCACAGTGGAAGCAGCCCATATTGGTCACACAGGAGTGCCGTGGGCCGGGCTGACTGTTGAGAGAAAGGGTTTTACCCCTTTGTGCCTCAGAAAGGCGATATGCAATCCTATAACAAATGGCTAAATGTTAATGATCTGAACTTCTCTGGCTGCACCGTTGTGACCCCTGTCTCCCTTCTTCCCTTTCACCAGGTGTGGCTATCGCTTTCTGCTTACACCTTACGGGACGGATCTCCTCTTACTTGCTCTGATTTTTGGCTGGAAGTCTTAAATGTGGGTGCTGGGCTCAGAGAATGAGAGAGCTTGTTCCCTGCGGGGCTGACGGCAGCTGGGAGCCCTGCAGAGCCCAGCATCCCCACACCACCAAGCTGTCCTGCATCGAGGGAGGTGACATCTGGGGCTTCTCCTGGAGCACCCAGCAGGACGTGGCCTCCTGCTGAGGCTCTCATGTCTGTAACCAGACCCTGTGGTGGGCTGTTTCAGAAGCTCTGGTGTCCTGGGTGCTGCTGCTGTGTCATTGCAGTGAATCCAGTCCTGTGCACAGAGCTTTCAAGCAGCCAGTGCTCTGAAAGCTGCTGGAAAGCAGTCACGTTCTGAGTGACATTGGTTCTAATCAATTGAAATGCTTTACATAGCGTCCATAATAATTTTGAGTGTCATTAACTTATACATTAGAGGATGCCCTCTAGTTCAGAAGGAAATATTTTGATATTAGCAGAAGTATATAATCTCGGTGCTACTGAATAGCATGGTTCCTGGGAAGGTTTCATAACCTGGGGAAACAGATATCAAAGCAGTCTGCCAAGGCTGTCGGTAGAGCCGTGTGGGTTCTGTTTCACCCACTGCAGGAAGGCAGTGAAGACCTGCAGCTCCTCACTGTGCAACGTGGGCTCTGGAATAGCAGGAGTTGGAGTATTGGGCTGTCAAATGCTGTGGACCACTGCAGGTCTGAGCAGCTCTAATTTTTTAGTCTGATTCTGTTCATTGAATGTTCTTCTCATCAGTGTTGTGTTCATGTAACCTCTCTGTGCCTGCCCTGCTCCCATTGAGCCTCAGTGCCCATCAGCCCATCTTCTCTGCTGATACAAGACTGGTGGTGCTCTCCTAGAAGCGTGCAAGGCTGCAGCTCTTCTGTTAGCAGCAGGATGCAGACAAGTGAGTCAAGAAGCTCCATGACTTCTGGCACTCGAGTAAAGGCAGTTGCATGTCTGTGCATAGGGGTTTTGAAGTGATTATTTTGCCTTCCTCTTTTTCACCCACGTTGGTTTCGTCTCTTGAGAAGGCGGAGAGAAATCTGTTGGTGCAGAGATGCTCAACCTGTTTGTTACAGAACACCAGGATTTGGTTCTTTTCTTTAAGCTTCTTTCTTGCACTGAGGTCTGAGAGCACCAGGAAGAAGCTGCATTCCCTCTGTAAGGGCTGAGGATGTGTTTTGTGTCGTCATTGGCTGAGTAGGTGCTGAGATTTATAAGGAAAAGGTAAAAGTAAAATCAAGTTCTGCTTTGACTGTCACTTGTAACTCATGGATTTTGACATGGGCTTAGAAATGCCCATTTCCATCCACTGTTCTTAATACAGGAGTAGTGAAAGAAGGCATCTCCTGTTTGAGAAGTAGCGAGTGTTTGGCATGCCCTTGGGATGCTTTGCTCACTGGTGAGTAGTGAGGGGCAGGTGTTTCTCACTGGGTCTTCTCTGCCTGCTCTGCTCAGCTCGGGCTGCAGACTCTGTAGGGAGGAACAACAAGGCACTGGAAACCAACCCATGAAAGCTGCGTGTGAGGGTAGTGGGTACCGGGTAAAGGAGGATGGAGTGTCCTGCAGAGCAGCACCTGTGTGCGGGAGCAATGAAAAAAGAAAGGCAAATAGAAAAGCACATGGATTTCTAGCACTCAGTGTTGTGTGCATACTTTATTTTGTTTCTCCCCTTCCTCCCTGCTTCCTCCTCCTGCTCCTTGCTGTGTTTTTGCCCCTTGAGAAAGCAGAATTCTGCCTTGATGACCTTGGTGATCATTCTGTGAAAGGGACGCACGTTCCTACTCCTGAAAACGCTGCTGCCTGTTATTTCTTGTTGAGATTAGGATGAAAAATGGAGTACAGTGCCGTGACAGAAGCTGTGTGCTGCGTTTTGCTATGGAAATGTGTAGCCTCAACTGAGAGCTGTTCTGAGGGTGCTGATGTGAAGAGCGATGAGTTCTTAAAGTATTTTGCTATAAATCTGCCATTAAGTGGATTTGTCGTCTTCTCACTCAGCTGCGTATGAGGGTTTGGTCTCAATAAGTGACCTTCTGTGTGTGGATACTTCAGAGCTTTGAACCCAGGGAGCTGCTCAGCCTTCCACAGCACGTGCTCTCCTCGCTTTGGGTGCTTGCTGGGTTGTGGGTTTTGCTCGGTGTTTTGTTTTTCCTCCAAGCTGTTCCACGTCAAATCTGCTGTCATCATCAAGCAGCTTCTAAACTGAAAGCCCAAGAGCTGAACGAATGGCCGCTCTGTTGTGAAGGTTTCTGCAGGGCCCCGCGGGGCGGGTGTGCAAGGGGCACTGCCACCTCTGAGTGAAGTCCCCATGCATTGCCCCATCCAAAGGCACTGAGCACACCTCACTGTGCACGGTGCCTGCTGCTATGTGGGCCCTTTGCTGCATGGAACCCTGCAGTGCATGCCCAGGTGGCCTTCAGTTAAGGAGATCCAGAGTGCATTGAGGGGCAGCGTTGGTGCTCTCATCCAGCAGAATGGTGGAGGTGCTTCGCGTCTCTCCAGTAGCTTGCTTCTCAAGCTGCCACGTCGGTAACTGGTCCACATGGTGGTCCTGGGGAATGGGAGATGTGAGCTTTCCTCGTTGCCTGACACGGCACTCAGCGTTCTTTCATCTGGTTAGTTTTGTAAAATTGCTGTTGGCATCTGCAGCTTTCTGCAAAACGAATTTCCTTTCCTCGGGTCAAAGAAAGACGGCGTTTCAGCGTCCAAATGAGATTATGGAGTTCTCCGTTTGGGGTGTGTCAGCAGCTGGGTGTATTCCGGGTACGTTCAAGTTAGGGTTTTTTTGATGTATGTAGATAGCATCGGCTCTTTGATGTGCACGGTGAGTTTGTCATCTGGGGAAATGGAAGGGAAAGCGACCCCGGTGGCTCAGGAGCCATCGCAGGACGTGCCGGATCGGGGTGTGGGAAAACAGCAGTGCTGCTAAAATTAGTGCTGCTGTAAGCGGAGGGAATGAGGAGGGTGCTGCTTGGTTTACGTGTTGGGCAATGTGCTGCAATTTGGCTGCTGGCAAACCTACACCAGGCTGGGTTGCTGTCTTCTAGGCCGAACCTCAGTGCCTCCCGGGGCCAACCGGAGGCTGTCCTGTGCTGCTTCCTCGGCCTCCAGCTGCCATTGCTGGGGCTGGGTGCGTGGCTTCTGCTGCAGGAAAACCCCAGGGAACATGGGGAGCTGTGGGGGGTCCATGGTGGCCCTCTAATGGAGAGCTGCAAGCGCCAGGATTTTGGCTGGAGCAAAAGGGACGACGTTGAGCAAAGAATCTTCAGAATCTTCAGGCCTGGCCACGTCTGTGCAGTGAGTTATGGTGTTCCTCGCAGAGCAGTGTCTCTGGTGTCCTCTCCCACACAGTACAGGTGCTGCTTGAGGGCTCACGGACCAGGGCTGCACTCAGCAGCTTTCATGCAGCCCCTGCTTTAACGGGCACTGCCCCATCAGTGGAGGGCAGGCTCCTCCAGGCACCCGCTCCTGATGCGTTTCATAGGATCACAGAACCGTGTGAGTTGGAAGGGACCTTTGAAGGTTATCTAACCCAATAATTTCAGTCCAAAAACCTCTGGCACTTCCTCAGATGATCATTAGTACTTAGAGCCATGGGTGCCCAACCTTGTGGCTTGCCTGGGCTGCATGGAGCAAAGAGGAATTGTCTTGGGCCACATATAAGATATGTAATATAGTGAATGTATATACGTCTAAAAAAAAAGCAACAGAAACATAAAGCTGGCGGGTTGGACGTGTGGGTGAGGAAGAGGCCATTGGATGAGCTTTAGCCTTGTGTAGGTTAACTGGAACGTGTTACTGGTTTTGCAGTTCACAGCTTCCAGCTCCATGTTCCGATCTGTGTACAGCGGGGTCCTTACTCGTGAGTCTGTAACATCTCAAACATTACAGCTTTCTGTCTCTGGTAATTGTTACCCGAAGAGATGAAGGCTGTTGGGTAGCACTGAGTGTGGGCACGTGTGCTGACAAACAAAGCATGTGACAGGAGTGGCTCCGCACTGATTAGATAGAGCAGCAGGGAGAATTCCTGAGCCCTGGGTACCTGCGGTGTTGCGTGGTGCTCCGTGAGGTGGAGGGTTTGCTGCTGAGCGAATGGTTCTGAAAAATAAAAGTTTCAGAAGAGCATTAAATTTACATATGGAAGACAGTTTTATGCATCAGTGTTCACGGAAGGAAGTGCTCTGAATTGCTCTTCTTCAATGTACGTGCTCTGGTTGCGTGTTAAAACTCCTTCTAACCTTTCGACCACTCACCCACGCCGAGGCTGTGGGTGCTGTTGGGAATGCAGCCGTGGTCACTAATTGTAGTGAATGAGTCCTGCGAGCAGAATTCCTCAGCTGTGAAGAGAGAGACTTCGGTTTGGCTGAGATCACCTTCTGTTTCAGTTGAGCTTCCAGCAAAAAGGAGTTGGCGTTGTTTCCTACCGAGGGCATTATCATGAAGCTCTCCTGCTGGAGTTGTTCAGCTGAGCTCTCCGGGGAGCTCCCGTCCTCCTGCCATGCCCGTTGCCCATCCCGTGACACACAGCAGCAGTGCTGGGCTCTGCCTGGTCCTCCACTGCTGCTCAGAAGGTCATGGCTCGCTGCTCCATCCGCCTGCAATCCCTGCACGGTTTCCTTGCTCACACTGCTCTTGGCACATGGAAATGCACAGCGCAGTGAAGGAAGCGATGCGCAGCTGCTGATGGACTGTCTGCCCGCATGAACCTCACGGTGTGACTTTGTCAGCCTCGATTCCCACAGAAGACTGTTTGTTATAGCCTGTCCCCTCTGATAAGGAATAAATGCAGACATTGCCAAAGAGTGTCTGCTCGCTCTGCAGCTCAAGATCTTTGTTTTTCCCCGTACTGTCTCTACTGGGGTGGTGCGATCTCTTTTTAGAAGGAGTAACGCTGTGTGACCGCAATGGGAAAGGTTTGCCTTCTTGTTCACAGATGTTTCCGCAGAAGATGGTCTGCTTTTGGAGTGTAGTGGAGCTCCATCTTGTCTTCATGGTGCAGACCTTTAACCTACTTGCATCTGAATTCTTCCCGTCCTTCTTGGTAGGCGCTCTGCTCTGACGCCTGGCCTCCAGTCTAAGGCTTTGGAGCACGTCAGCTCACGCAGGCAGGGGAACAGGAATTTGATGCTGAACAGGAATCCATTGACTCCATGGCAGAGGTTCCCATGGAGAAAGCAAGTCCATCAAGGAGTAGACTGACCATGGGGAAACGCCCATTGGTGATGACTGCAGGGTGGCATGGGCAGTCTGCCTATGCAGGGTGGGAGAAGGGATGCATATCATGTTTTGACGCTGCTTTGCATAGTAATGTCACAAGCAAATGTAGGAAATGAGCTGTTAGCAGAAGTGTGAAATGGCTTTGTGCTTCATTGGAAAGCGCTGCCTGAGGAGTGGGAGGGGGATTTCCTTGTGTTGAGCTGTAGTGAAGTTCCTGCTAGTGTTTTTCCTCCAGGACAGGACTGGGATGGAAGTCTGGGATGTCTTTGGGTGTGCTGCCCACCCTGGCACCCATGGAGCTTATAAGGCCGTGCTGGAAGCCCGGCTGCTGGGTGATGTGATCCTCTGGAAATGGAGTGTTGCTTATCTAGGGAAGTGAGGGAGCCTGTAGGGCATCTGATAGGAAAAGTGGCGCATTCTTTGTTATAAGCTTAATTGCACTGAAGTGCATTCCGTTTTGGTGGATAAGTGGCCATCCTGAATGTAACTGCAGGTTTGTTCTGTCTCCTTCTGACAGCACAGCAGCGTACGTTCAGATTGAGGCAAACGCTGTTTGTATGTAAACCACAAAACCATTGGGACTGGAGACTGTGTGACCATGAGTTTTGGGAGGTGGATGCAGGGAATGGTGGATGTAGGGATCATGTTCCCAGGTGCCACATCCCCACTGTTCTGAACACCCCCGGGATGGTGACCCCCCACTTCCTGGGCAGTCTGTGCCGGTGCCTGACCGTTCTTTGGGAGATTTTCCCTGATGTCCAACCTTCATATTGAGTAGGAAGGAGGGATAAAACCCACATTGTTCATGTTTACCCTGAATGCTTTTGGGACTCTGTGGGTAACTGCTGCGTTCCAGGTGATGATGTGCTAACCATTGAGAAGGAGGAACAGGTGGGGTGGGCTGGTAAGCAGGAAGCAGCATGGTGAGTGGTGGGATGGAGGCAGCCCTGCTGGTGGGGGACCTGGATGGAGCTGGAAGCCTTTGAGATGCTTAGTAATAAAAGCACCTGGAGCTTGGGAGCCAGAAGGGCTGAGGAACCAGAACTACTGGTGCAGGACGTGGAACTGTCTATTACAGGGGGAGCGTGATGGGACAGCATGCAAACCGGGCACTACCTGTTTTCTGATAGCATAGGCGAGATAAAACTGAGCAGTGGGTGTGCTGTGGGATGTAAATGAATACAGGCGGCTCCTCCTGCGTTGTGCTGCTTTCCGATGTCACATACATAAAAACGATAGTGGGGAGGAGTAAAGCTGCAAACTTGGAATGAAGGTTGCGATGCAGGGACGGGTATCTCTAGTGCTGGAAAATGCCCACTGGTGTTGCTCTAAATGGTAGAGTAGCTATGGCTGGCAGTGGAACACCCAGTTCAGCACTTGTTTTCTGTGTGGTAGTGGTACTTCCCCCCACTTACAGCACTGTGCCTTCTGCCCCAGGACATCCCTCATGTGTGTCTCTGAATCATACACGATGTATTTCCCCACTCCTTGATGAGCTGAGCGTCTCTCCCAGCCCTTGGGAAGGGAACAGGGCTCTCAGGCTTTCCTCACTGGAGTGCCCTTCCTGTAGCTCAGCCTGCAGTGGTACTGTTTTCCATGGAACATGAAGAGTGTATCTGTTGGGAGAGGAACGAGCACAGGTAAATCTGCCCAACTTTGCATTCGTAGGCAGATACTGAGATGCTGTTCTGTTGGGGCTGACTTGATTCTTACTGTGGCGAAGAACAAGCTGGGTGTCTCCGTGTGCACTGAAATACCTAACTGGCTCTTCTTTTGCAGCTTGACTTGTATTCTTTTCCACAGAGCATTGTGTGGAGAGTATAGGGAGTGCTGTTTTGGTATATATTCTTTGTATAGGTTCACTTGCTTTGCAGCACAGGAGTGCAAAGCATGATATATCTCATAGGAAAGTCTTGGAGGCAGCGTGCAGTAGGGGAGGGGATGGAGCCACCAGTTCTACCGGGGGGGCTGTCTTCATGGGAGCTGGAGGGAGTGCACAGAAAACAGTCTGCATCCGACCTGACAAATATGATTCCTGATTGATTGATTTACTTAAATCTGGATCCCCTTAAAGCATTAAGTCAAGTATCGTGAATGTAAAGAGTATGACAGCAATGCTCCTCAGGTTTGAGTTCATTTTGAGTAACACAGACCGTGTTCTAGACATTCCTGATAAGCTGATGCACAACGCTTGGTCGTTGTTTGGCTTCCTCTTAATCGTGCACGTATTGTGTTTTGCAGATAGGCATTTTCTGAAGATTGAAGGACCTGCTGAAGGGAACACCTGCTTTTGAGGTATGAACTGCTTTTGTTTCAATGATCCAGCATTAAATCTGGGATTAGAAGTGAAGGTTCGATGCAGCTGTGTACACACACTGAGGTCTCATCTCTTGTTTGGCCATCCAGAGCTATTGGCAGAGCAGGAACCTGGCTGCGGCAGGTGGAGTTCTGGGACTGCCTCTGGAAGGTGCTGTGTGGAGGGTTCCTTGAATTGTGCAGAACACGTCTGACACACAGTTAACTTCTGTTTGTTAAATCAATGAGGAGAGCTGCAGGTGGAGGATGTTCGAGGGACAGGTGTTCTCATAATGTGTTTTAGTGAAGGAATTGTGGATCCTTAATGTTTTGTGGCCCAAGGGACCCAGTGTATGTTGCACTGCAGTTTGGGTGGTGTGACTGGTTGCTCTCAAATGCTGCCTGTTTCTCCAAGCGCTGGGAGTGGTGTCAGCCTTTTACTACACTAATTAATACTTTTTCGTGTCTTCACCTTAATTTAAAGTAGTCCAAAATGATGAAAAGGAGGCGCAGACCTGTACAGAAATGACCAGTCTGCCAGTATAGTGCAATGGTACTTGGCTCTAAAGAACTCTAAGGAGCATAGAGGAGTCAAAATGCAGCTCAATTACCACTCAACATTAACAGCAGTCTACTGTGACTTGTTAAAACTGTCCTGAAGTGACAGCGGCCTTTCGTATCTTCTGAGATTTTGCTGTGTGCACAGGGTAAAATAGTTCCTGGACTACCTTTCCTTATTATTTTCCTCTGTAATTGATGGGTAGAGACGTGTGAAGTCCCATCTCTCTGCTCAGGCTAATGCTCTTGTGTACCCATTCATGAGATGACTGAAACCAGGCTCAGCAGCAGCACCAGTTGTTTGTGCCATGTATCGTGGCTGCCTGCCAGACTGTCTGAAGTCATTCCCTAAAAGCTGTTTGAAAAAAAGCCAAAGGAGCTGGCTTATCTTGCTCTGGGTGGGATGGAGGGGGTGGGAGGGAGGTGCCCAGGTGCTGTGCGTGCTTTTCCTTATGGCCTCAATAGAGCCGAGGAGGTCACGGGAGGTGGAGTGTCACCTTCTCCCACGGGGACTTAGTGTGCTAAGAGCTGAACTCAGCTGACTGCGGAGTGGGAGAACACTGCACTGTCCTCCCTGCATGCTCCTTTTCTGGACTTCTTTCTGCTTCACTTGGCTTTGGTTGCTGTGGTTTTACGTCTGCCATGTAATCATAGAATCACCAAGGCTGGAAAAGACCTACAAGGTCATCCAGTCCAACCGTCCACCTATCAGCAATAGCTGTCTCTAAACCATGTCCCTCAACACAACGTCCAAACATTCCTTGAACACCTCCAGGGTCAGTGACTCCGCCACCTTTCTGAGCGGCTCTCGACACCCATCCTTGGATGTCTTAACTTGATCTCAGACTTCAGTTTACTCATTTGTGTTAACCTCCAGGTTGGTTAAGGCGGTGAGTTTGTTTTCCTTCTCCTCCTTTCTTTTTCAGTTGCACAAAAGCAGCAGTCACAATACAAGCTGACTCCCGTAGTCCCAGGAACGCTCATGGTTGTACCCTGTGACCTGTGCTGTTCCGTGGTTTCAGGACATGGAAACCAAACAGCTGTTTCCCACAGACTGTGTTCAGCAGCTAAAAATGCTTCCTGAAGTGACTTATCCGGGAACACCTCGTCCACTCTTGCTGACTGCCTGAATGAATCAAGGCAGTTTCCTCTCCAGCATCCTCTGCAGGAGCCGGGGGCAGGGAGGAAGTAGGAGGTGCTGGGGCAGTTCGGCCGTTGGCTGCTTCTCTGGGGATGGTGTGGGTGAGGAATAGAATCACTGAATCACAGAATGGCCTGGGTTGAAAAGGACCTCAAAAATTGAGTTTCAAACCCTCTGCCGTGGGCAGGGTTGCCAACCACTCGGCCAGGCTGCCTAGAGCCACATCCAGCCTTGCCTTGAATGCCTCCAGGGATGGAGCATCCACAGCCTCTCTGGGCAACCTGTTCCGGTGTGTCACCGCCCTCGGAGTGAAACACTTCCTCCTGACATCCAACCTGAATCTCCTGTCTTAGTTTAAAACCATTCCCCCTTGTCCTATCACTATCAACCCATGTGAACAGTGGCTCCCCCTCCTGTTTATATGCTCCCTTCAAGGATTGGGAGGCCACGATGAGGTCTCCGCTGAGCCTTCTCTTCTCCAAGCTAAACAAGCTCAGTTCCCTCAGCCTTTCCTCATAGGAGAGATGCTCCAGCCCTCTGATCATCTTAGTGGACCCGTTCCAAGAGCTCTGTGTCTTTCTTGTGCTGGGGGCCCCAGGCCTGGATGCAGTACTGCAGGTAGGGCCTCACAAGAGCTGGGTAGAGGGGTCAATCCCCTCCCTCTCCCTGCTGGCCACCCCTTTTTTAATGTAGCCCAGGATATAGTAATGTAGTCCAGGATATAGTTGGCCCTCTGGGCTGCAAGTGCACACTGCTGACTCATGTCCAGCTTCTCATCCACGAGGACTCCCAAGTCCTCTGCAGGGCTGCTCTCCAGGAGTTCTTCCCCCAGTCTGTATGAATACCTGGGATTGCCCTGGCCCGAGTGCAACACGTTGCACTTGGTCTTGTTGCAGCCAGGCTTCTTTGCAAAACAAAGCCGAGAATCTGCTCACCTCAGAGAGAAATTGGTTCTTCTTATTTGACCAACTGTTTTGACCAAGTATGGTTTCAACTTGGTCATCTTCCCTGCTCTCTTAAACCACAATCACTGACTAGAGCTCTTGTAGCACTCGGTTTCATTTGGTTATTGTGTTGTAGCGTAGTTAGGTGGAGAAAGTACTTCTGAAAACATTTCCTGCTGGATTAGCTTACATTTTTTGTGTAACTGCTCAAGCTGGAAGGAGGCATGCACCAAACCACATCTTTAGGATCAGTTTCATTGGTGAAGAGCGAACTAGGTGGGGGCTGCTGCTGACATAATTGCAGTAGGAATGAGTAGCTGCTGCTTGCTGTGCAACTCCCTGCTCCCATCCTGCACAGAGCACTGCCCATAGGGAAGTCTGCCTGGGTAAGAACATCCTCTGCCCTTATGAAAACAGGTGGGACTGCTCGTCCTGCTGGGGTTTGGCAGGTTGTGCCGGAAGGGCTGCAGCCTTGTCCGTCCCCTTTCCCAAAAGGATGGGGAGCTATGCACTCTCCTTCTAGTGGGAGAGTACTGGGAACAGACTTGAGATTGGGGCACAGCCCTGGAAGTAAGAGAGAAGCCCTGGGAAGAAGGCAGTGGTGTGACATCACCTGCAGCGTATGGTTTCACTTCTGAGGAGAGATGTGGGCAGGATCCTGTATTTTAATCTAGGGTCCTGTTTTGTAAGCTTCCTGACAAGGAGTCATTGGGCAGCTTAATTAATGTAGTTGCACAAATCACATGGCCTT
>JANHGO010004099.1:0-25700 GCA_024606505.1 Aquila spilogaster | reverse complement strand
GAGGATCTTGCTGGCGATCAAATTGGAAATAGAGGCCAAAGCCTGAGCATGCAGTGGGACAAAATGGCATCGGGTCATGTTTTCAATGAGAAATGCTTCGTTTCTAAGCCTTAGCAAAATGGAAATAGAAACATTTGGAAAAAGCAGTGGCAGAGGCAGAGGGCAGAGAAGCCTCCAGTTAAAACTGGGTGGAGAAGAACACAAAATGGGGTTTTCTACCTGCAAGAAACCATGCTGAGCACAACGCGATGTGGATCCCGGCTGCTGGGGTGGCTGGTGGTGGAGGAAACCTCTCCCTCCAGGAGAAACGTCCTCACACCATCAGGGCCATTGGCAGCACCACGGGTGCATGCCCTGCCCGCTCCCCAGGGCGCTAGGACCTGTGCACACCCGGCACTGGGCTGCCCTGGTCCTGGAGCAGCAGCACACACCAGGAGACGCCATGGAGGAGAAGGTGGCCCCGAAAGCCCAGGACTCAGGGCCGGATGGATGGCTGCAGAGCCACGGGCAGCAGCCCCAGCAGCGCAGCAGAGAGGCACGGAGCGTTCTGCAGTCAGCACCTGCGAGCGGGGCCGCGGCCCCTCACCTGCTCCGGTAGCAGGATCAAGGCGAGCCGTGCATGTCTGGAGGCCTCGCAGAGCACATGAAAGGGGGCTGCTGGGAGCCGCGATCACAGGCGGCGAGCGGGGAAAGTTCGGCTCGGGCGGGGATTTCTGGCAGGTTGGTTTTACACTGGGAAATTCTCTCTGTCTCTTTCATGATGAAGATCCTTTTAATTTTCTTCCCCCTTTTCTCCTCTCCATCTCCGTCTCCCCTTTCGCCAGGCAGATAGCTGGGAGCCGCGGAGCATGTGATGCTGCCTTCCATATAGGGGCAGGAGCAAAGCAAGACCAACTGATGGACGCCCTAGGGCCAGACTTGCAGACAATATATAACCTACTGCACGATCTGAAACGCTTCCCACTTTCACAGCGCGAACATCAGGCAGAGAGCAGCCGTGCTGGGAGAGCAGCACCGGTGCAGGTGAGTCCCCGCGGCGCCCACCGGGATCCCCAATGGGAGGGGGAAGGTGAGAGGGACCGTGCACCGGCAGCGCGGCGCAGCTGGAAGGCGGGCAGGCTGATTTTGGCAGGGTGGTTTGGGGAGGTTTATCCCCTTTTGCTCCCTGCATGCGAGCATCCCTGCTCCTCTCTACTCCGGGACGTCGCACCCTGGTACCAGCACTCTCTCTCTGCCTTTTCCAAAGGAGCAGAACAAGAGCAAACAACTTTAAAAAGCACTTTTTTAATTTATATTTTAGACCCCTTCTTTATTATTATTTTTTTTTCCCAAGCCCAAAGCCCTCCGCGCCTGCCTGGATGCCTTCACCTTCATGTGCTGGAATTTCCCTTGCGAAGGAAACTGTTCCCGGCTGGGGCTGAATGGGCGATGTGGGCTGGAGATAACACGGCTCAAATACGAACAAAGCACGGGGGGCGGGTGTCTGTCTGTCTGTCTGTCTGTCTGTCTGTCTGTGGAGGGGTCAGTACAGAGCAGACAGTATATCACTGCTGGGGCTCTCCCTGTGCCGTGCTTCTGTCCCCGCACTGGGGAACAAACTTCGTGCCCGGGATGGTTTGTATCCTGGTGAAGGGCGATATTCCCGGCAGCAGCGGCAGGCTCTCGCTGCCCGGGCACTTTGCATTGCGCTTTTTTTTGCTGTTGTTTGCTGGGTCCCAGCTGTGTCTGACAGCGGGGGTCGGGGTTGGGGGGGGAGGGCTAAGGAATACAGCTGCACTCAGGGCTGGGAAACGTCGGGGAACTTGCAGGAACCTGAGCGCACTGCCGCAGCCCCAGGACCGGGCTGCCACCGGGGACGGGTCAAAGAGGGGCAAAATGGTGAAAATAATGTATTTGCGGATTCCTGTGTTAGAGTGCTCAAGGCAGAGGCAGGCTGAGCCCGACAGGCTGCTCCTGTGCTGCAGCCTCAGTTTCCCCATCTGTGCAGCTCCCCTGCCCGCACGGTGCTGCGCCTGCTGGGCAGGGAGCTCATTTCTGGCTTTTCGACGGGGAATCGGCACAGATCGTAATTAAAACTGCACTTCCACGAGGGCACCCGGAGGAGCCCATGGGATGTGGGTGCAGAGGAGCGCCGGGGCTCGTTGGTCCGTGCAGGGCACCCTGCAGTGCCGCTGGTTTGGGCCAAGCTGTCCTGGCATTTTCCTGCTGCCGCGAGCTTTTCCTGGCCAAAGGTGGAGATCCAATTCCCCTTGATAGCTCGGTGACATTGGGATGGTGGCAGTGCTGAAAGTGCTCGGGGAGTCCCCTCGCCCTTTGCCCACAGCTCGGAACCCATCTGCGGGACGGCAGCAGCAGGAAGGGGATTGCTGCTGGGGCTTTACCTTCTGAAACCCTCCCTGGTAGCAAATGCCCTCTGATTCAGCGCTCTCCCCTCCCTGCCGCGCTGATCCCTCTCAGCACGCTGCCAGAAGCAGCACCTTCCCTCCGCAGAGCCAGCTGGGGACGGGGGCAAGTGGGTGCTGCAGAGAGTCACTGCAGAGAGGTGGGGGTCTCAAACCCTGTTAAACCCTCTGACACTTTGCCTGAGAAATCCCCATAGCACATTTGACTCGCTGGAGGAGAATTAAGGTTTTGACAGAAGCTCTGCTTGCCCTCGGAGGGGTTAAAATGCAAACCCACGAAGGGAGAAGCAGAGCTGCCAGTGGGTTTTCCCCCCTCCCCAGCCCCTTGCTGCTCCCCATCTCCCGATGCAGTGACCGAGCCGACTCGTGGTTTCTACTAGATGTAGGGAGCAGGGCCTGAGCCCTTCTCATGCGTGCAGGACGGGATTCTTTCCCATGGGGAGAGACAGCACAGCCGGGTTCCAATGAGGACGTGCCCCACCAAGCCCACCTGCAGACCTGCCCCGAGCATCAGTGAGGCTCCGGGACGCAGGGAAGGAGAGAAGCAGGGAAGGAGAGGAGAGAAGCCACCCAGCAGCCCACCTGCACGGATGGGGCAGGGGCTGGGGGGGCTCCAGCTCCTCTCTGCCCATAGCACCACCTGGACACGGAGCCCTCCCCAGCACCGAGCGGCAGCGGGGCAGTGCCGGGGAGCGCACAGCTGTGTGGCTTTCAGAGCTGCTTGATCGATAGCTGCTTCCTCGCACCCCCCCCTCTCCCCCAATCCCCACATGCATTTTTCATGCTAACCCCTCCTGGGCAAAGGCTGTCTACGCAGGAAAGAAAAATACAACACAACACAAAACAAAACAAAACAGAACCAAAACCTACTTTTGTTTTTCTGGTCCCCGGAGGTTGTTTTAGTTTAAGGGCCAATCTATAAATTCAAGGCTGGGAATATCTTTGCTCTGTGAACAAAGTGGTGCGAGGAAGCTCCCCAGGGCCCCTCTCCAGGTTGGCCCAGCGCTGTAGGATGGGTTTTGTACAGCCCAGACCTTGCGGTGTGGTAGGGTCTGGCCAGGCTGGGGCTGAGGCTGCGTCTCCCCATGAAGGTCTCCATTAATAACCCTCAGTGTGCAAGTGAAGAGTGATTTTCAGGGAGAACACCGTCCTGTTGTACTGGGGGATTTCCCTTTTTGCAGCCTGGCTTTGGGTGACACCTGGGATGGTTTGCACGCTGCCAGAGCTCCCCCCGCCATCCCGGCTGCCAGACCTGTGCTCCCCTCCTTGTCCCCATCACCCAGCGCCGGGTCCCGCCCTGGGAGCAGAGCAGGGCACCCCAGCAGAACCCCTTGGCCCCCAGTACTCCCAGCTCCACACTCGCAGTCGTGCTGCTGCCATGTCCCAGCCCTCCCAGCGCACTCCAGGGCCGCGACCGCACCGAGATGGCACAAGATGGCACAGCTGGGTCCGGCGTACAGCAGCAAAAGGGCAGGGGCCAGGAATAGAACTGCAGGAGGAGGAGGAGGAGGAGGACGCCTTGACCTTTCCAGCAGCCAGCAATGAAGAAAACTTTCCAGCTACCTGTAGCAAGGCGCCGGGCGGGCTCCGTTATCATCTCATCAGCGTGCCCGGCCGGCAGTGGGTAGCCACCGCCGCAGCGCCTGTGGGGCTCACCGAGGTCGGGAGTTAACTCACCACTGCCCGGCACGACCGTGAGCTCTCGGAGCGCTGCAGGGATGGGTAGGAGGGCACACCGCACCCATCGCCACCCCTCTGGGCACCCCGAGGGGCTCAGACCCCCCCCCCATCACACCCACAATCACTCCCACCATCGCAGACCCGCGGAGCAGCCAGCACGGGGGCTGCTGCCGTGCTGTCACCGGGTGCCGGCACCGCGGGGTACAGTGAGGCAGCCGTGCCCCGAGCCCCCCTGGCTGTTCCTCTCTTGCTGGCCCGGAGTTGGGGGTGGCAGCCGTCTGTCCCCGACCTTCCATGCGCAGATGGCGTGGGCAGCCAGCACAGGTGGCCCTGCGCCGCGGCAGATTGGGGCCGGCTGCCTGCAACACGCCTGGGAAGGGGACAGGAGCGAAGGCGGGGAGCGGGGAGACGAGGGGGGCACTGGGGATGGCTGCAGGTCCACGCTCTGCTGTGTGCGGTTCTGGATCCAGAGCTTCAGCACCGGCACCAGGAAGCTGCAGGGCTGTGAGATGCTGAAGCGAGGATGTGACCGGGTGATGGGCAGCCTGTGGGTCAGCAATGAAGGGATACGGTCCCCTTATTTGTCCCCAAAGAGAAGTGCCTGCCCAGAGCATCGGGCACTCTGGGGAGGGTCTGGTTTGGGGCAATTCAGCTATGCATGGGGATCCCAGCGTGGGGATGGAGTGGGTAAATGATTAACGCTGCACAGAGCTGGACTGGCACCCAGAGCATTGCCTGCCGATGGGAGAAGGTGACGCCGGGAAGGGGGATTCTTCCTCCAGCCCTCCCCTCCCTCCCGTGCCACTCCATGGGGCCGAGCACTGGTGCGAGGAGGCAGCCCCGAGCCGCTCACGCACCTAGCCCCAAACCAGCCACGCGCTCGCTGAGCACATCCTCCTACGGCCCAGCTGGTTTCGCTCCCAGCCTGCTCCGTCTGTGCGCGTTAAGGCAGTTTCTGGGGCTGAGCTGCTTTTGGCACGTCAGGCTTCCTCTGGCCTGTCCCCCCCCAAGCCCTGCGCACCTCCTCCCCAGCACTGCTCTGCCAGGGCCATAGCAAATCAGAGAGAAGCCTGCGGGGCAAATCGGTACAAATGAGACCAAGCAAGAGGGTGGGGAGGGACAGCGAGGAGGGGAATGACTCCTGGGTTTGTGCTTCTGTTCCCGAGTTTGATGTTGTCTGCAAACAGCCCTGTAAATGCTTGGCAGTGTCCGAAGTCACCTGCGCGCTGCTCCCAGCCCCGCAGCGCAGGGACGGGGCTGAGCTGTAAGTGGGGCCGAGCCGGTGCTCTGTGGGGCGCGGAGGGGTGGGTAGGGGCTCAGGGTTGGCCCCCACCGAGGACATGGAAGGGGACGCTGTCCCGAGGTGCGAGCTGCTGTCTCCCGTTGGTTTGGTACCTCCCCAAAAAGTCAGCCTGCTGGAACCGGAGGCCCAGCGCTGTGAGTTTGGGGTTGGGGTGGGAGGGATGAATGGGTACCAGAAAGGGATGTGCGAACTGAGGGAGCAGGGAGACCGCTCGGTGCGCGGCTCGGTCCTCCCACAGCGCGGCTCTTTGATCCCATCACCAACATCTTTGCGAAGTGTCGCGGTTCCATCTTATTAAAGGCGCTCAGCGCCAGGGAGGTCATATGGGGCCTTTCTGCTTGGCTGGCTCTCCTAATGACATGTTCAATTGCCTTTGCTGGGGGTTTGCTCACGCGAGTCCTTTACAATTGAAAGTTTGTGGAGGATTTTGGACGGTTTCCCCGGCGCCGTGTGGTGTCCTGCGGAGCCCATCGCTGTGCTGCGTGCGGGGAGCTGAGCCGTTCTGCGTGCTCTTTCCCAAGGACTGTATTTACCTCCCTGCGTTCACAGAACAACGGAGAAGAGCAGTGGTTTTCTGCAGGCTGGGAGATGTGATAAGTGTTTGCGGTTGGGAAAGGGAAGCACAAATAGGGGCAGGGTGAGAGTCAGCGGTACTACAGTGTTACCTCCAGCATCCATAATTTCTCCCTCTAAATTCTGCTCAACAGACGCAGAAACGGAGTGGAGCTGCTCTGAGTTTTGCAGGTTAACTGCGGTGTTTAATGGTGCTGACCAGAAATATACCTCTTCAGATGACGGAATCAGAGAACCGTAGAATCATTAAGGGTGGAAAAGACCACTACGGTCATCTAGTCCAACTGTAATGTGTGTTTGCAGGAATTCTGACAATTAAATGAATGGGTCGTGCAGTGAAGAGCGTTTCACAGCAAGAGGCACTCTTAGGCTCTTAAAAGAGGGGGATAAGGACGTGAGGTGGGTAGGTCCCAAATGTGTTCCAGCGGTGTCAAACCCCAGGGCCAACCCAAGGGAGGTTTGGGTGCTGCCCCTGTGTCCTCTCACCCTCCCCTGGAATCTTTCTGATGCTTCAGAGCCGGCTCACAGCACTTCGGTGGGGACCCCATTTGGAGCAGGGATGCACAAAGTGGTCCCTCAGGAGCTGCACGGTGCAGGGTGGCTGTGCCCAGCCTGGGATGCGCACAACTGTGGCTTTGTGGCTGTTTCTCATGGTCTCGTGAGGGAGTTAACAAGCTGCCTTCCTGGCTTACACCGCTAACAACATCCCCATGTACGGTCCTGGTGGCTCTGCCTCGGGCCATTGCTCCTCCTGGTCACTGCTTGGCCATGCAGCCCTGGGTGGGCTGTTCTGCAGGCGAGCGCTGCTACCTATGCAGGGCCACCTCTCGTCACTGTGCCGCAGCCCAAATTGTGCTGACAGCCTGGGGTCCGGGTGGGAGAGTGGGGCTGGGAGATGGGAGCTGCGAGCTGGGAGCAGCAAAGCATTTTCCTTTTCCTTTTTTGACTCATTTGGAGTAATTCAGAAGCTGGAGCTGCTTGGGCTGGATTTCATGGGGTGTGGGCTCCAACCTTCACTGGCTCCTGCCCACGGTGCAGCACTGGTGCTGCAGTCTGTGCTGCATGCTGAGGGCTTGCAGCATCCCCTCCCACAGATATCTATTTAACTTTTCACTACTGCACTATTCTGCCTACAATAGCAGAATCATAGAATCATCATAGAATTATAGAATGACTTGGGTTGGAAGGAACTTCAAAGACCATCGAGTTCCAGCCCCCTGCCATGGGCTGGCCATCCCCTACCCGATCAGGCTGCCCAGAGCCCCATCCAGTGCCCAGGGCCCCATTCTCTCCTGCAGCAGAGGAAAAGGAGGTGAGTGCACAGCAATGTGCATGTACAGGAGCAGAAGAAGGCTGGAGTGCAAGGGAAAGGGTGGGCAGGCAAGGAGAAGTGGAGGCTTTGTGCCTCAAAACAAACTGCATGGATTTGAGCTGGAATGTGGTGAATTTTATGGTGGTGAAAGGGAGTGAGACACCTGAGCAGCTCATGCACACAGCACATTGCTTGCGGGAGAGAGCCAGCTGAAGCATGGGGTGTGAGAAAAGTTCTGTGAAGAACAGAACCACCAGAGAGCTTTGGGGTGACGCTGCAGCAGCTTGCCTCTGTTAGACCAGCGAGAGCAAAGCAGAGAGGAGATCTCATTCAGTTCTTATCCTTCCCCTCCCCAGTGCACTTAAGGAGTGTGAAATGTCCACGGATAAGTGGGAAGCGAAAAGGTGGAGAACATTTCTCGGTGCTGAGGGACAAAGCTCCATCACTCAGCGGGCTCCAGGACCTCGCAGGCTGGCAACTCTTCTAGGGGGAATGACTGGCAACGGGATGTGCTACAGCAGAGGGATAGTGAGAAGTGGCGTGGAGTTGAGCCCCACATTGCTGCCTGTATGCCACATCACGCGGGAGGAGACGGGGCTGGGACACCGGGAGGAAGGGGCTTCCAGTCCCAGCCCCAGCCCCAGGGGCTGGCAGGGGGAGGCTGTGGGGGGCTCACAGGCTGCAGGACACCAGCCTGGGAGTGCCAAACCTATCGGAAGGAAGCTGTAAGCAGAGAAAGAAACCTCGGGGGTCCTAGAAACTGGAAGAGGCTGTGGAAACTTTTCACACATCATGCCAAGCACGCTATATTGAGCACCCTTCCAGGCCCTGGGAGCAGGCAGGGTAATGCTACAGTACCATGCCAACCTCCAGGAGCCCTGCACATCACAGGTGTGATGCAGACTTCACCACATAGGAGAGCTGGGTCATATCCATATGTGTGCACATCTCAAGCCCTCCCAGTTCTCTCCAGATGTTCATCCTCTCCCCCTAGTCACCGTGCCAGCTGTGGGCACCATCTCCTCTGTGCACTTTTGGGTGCCAGCCGGCTGCTGGCCTCATGGCTTGCACACAGTCACTTTCACCTCTATCCAGCTGCTGGAGATGGATGTCTTCACACATCTGGAGGTCTGTTTGCAAGGGAGCCACTAAATCCAACAGAGAACCTGCCGTCTCCCGGGGCTCCATTAGCAGGTAGAGGTGGAGGTGGAGGAAGGAGCAGGAAAATCCTGCAGTGGGGGCCAAGCACAAGCTTGTGCGGGTGGTTGATGTAATGTGCAGAGACAGCCTTACATCTCCTCACCAGGACCTGCCTCCTCCCCCAGAGGGCTGCGGCAGGAAGGGCTGTGGGAGGAAAGCCACTGCGGTGGAGGGCACTTGCCTGTATGGAGAGTAGCCCGGAGGCTCTCACGGCCTGATCTCATCTCTCCGTGAGGCTGCGAGTTGTGTGCCATGGGCGGAGGGCAGGAGACAACGTCTCCAACCCACTGTCGCTTGGTTGAACGCTTGCCACCGCGTGTGCTTCTCATAGGATGCTGGGGTTGCCTCGGGGAGTCTTCAGGCTAACAGGCTGGGGAGAGGCGGCTGCTTTTTGGGGATGGAGGCAGAGGAGAGGTGAGAGACGCAGAACTCTTCTTGAGCAAGGACACAAAGGGGAGGAGAAAACTTGGACCTACAATTTGGGTCCAAGAGTTGCGTGCTGAAGGTGCTGTGGGTGGCATGCTGCCTGGAGGACTCTCTGAGGTTGGGTGGGCAGAAGGCAGAGGTGCTCACTGAAATGGAGCCATGGGAACCGAACCTCCCAGTCTCCCAAAGTGCTGGAAACCTGAGCATGTGGAAACCCAAACGCTATTGAATTTTCAGGGAGCTGAGTGTGGACATTTTTGCCTTTAGAGCAGTTTGGGGAGCATACAGGTGAAAAACCTATTTAGGGATGAGCACTTTCAATGGAGCCCAAGCTGGAATAAGGCGCATCTCAAGGTGGGAATAGTTTCAATCTCCCAGTGCAGGGACCACGAAGGATGGTCTCTCGCTGTCATTTTAACTGCAAGCGTGGGCAGTTCAGCGCTCAGCCCCTGCATGGGGTGAGGCGTGGGGAGGCTGGGAGCTCCCGGCCCCCATCAACCAAGCTTTCCCCCTCTTCCGAGCTCCTGCTGCTTTGCCATGGCCAATTGCCCTCATCCCAGGCTTTATCTCCGATAAATGCTTAAAAGCTCAGATCATGCAACCCCAGGCTATGAAAATAAAAAGGGTCCCAATATCTGCTAAGTAGCCCCTGCAGCAAAAGCATGTAGCGTAGGGAAGTGCTCTGCATCGATCGGTGGCTCGCCACTGCCACCCACCCCTCATCTCGCAAAGCATCTCTGCCTGCTCCAGCCTTAGCACTGGCAAAAATGGGATAAAACCCCACGGGAAGCACCACAACAGAGTGCTTTGGGTAATGACAGGAAAAGGATGGTCCGTGGGGCTGTCAGTGTAAGCGTCACATCCCATAGAAAAGCCCTCCCCGCTTTGCTCCCTTCTGCGCCATTCTGGTGACCATCCGCGGTCACTCGGGCAGCCAGCTCCCTGCTGGCAAATGGCACTGCAGGGAACACTGAGATTGTTGTGATTGCTCAGCCTCTGGAGCACGAGTGGTTGGGATACCCAGGGGGAAGCAGGCAGGTGAATGTAGCCGTGGGGGTAACGTGTCCCCGAAGTTGCCCCTGCAGGGTAGGACCAGCCCTTGAGACCATGGGAAGCTCAGCATCTCTCCCATGCCCCTACTTCCACACCCAGTTGGGAAAGGTTGATGGCTACTAGCGTCCATGGTGTTGTGGCTCCCCAGCAGCCCACGCAGCATGGGAGGACCCGGGGAGCAAGGGGAGGACATCAGTTTGAGACATGGGGTCTTCGTTCCAACCAGAAAAGCTCATGGGGGTCTGAAAAAGCAGACGTCAGGACAGGTTCACAGTGGCAGGCCTTCTCCAGGGGACCCCTGGTCTTTGAACCAGGCCGCTCTACTCCAGCAGCCTTAATGTCTCACCCTCCCCTGAGCACATGGCTATGCCTACATACAGGGGGAGAGGTATGCAGCAGTTCATGCTGCACCCACCTTCCACCTGGAAAGGAGATGGGGAAGCAGGGCTGTCATGGTGGGCCACAGAATTGGGGGTGTCCAAGGAAATCTGTGGGAAGAGCCGGCTCAGGAGGCAGCACTCTGAGCAGCGTGGCAGGGAAATCCCCACTGCACGATCATTTGGGGGCTGAATATTCCCACGGCTTCCACAGAAGCCCATGCAGAACCAGAGAGGGGAGGGCCACTGGTGTGTGCTGCTCTTGGAGGCACCATGTCCATTGTGGAGATGAGCTGAGGGTTTGGGAAACTGAAGTAATACTATAGATGCTTGCCCTACATACTGGGCACCTCCTTTTGGCTGTTATTAGAGACATGAGCTGGACAGACTGTTGATGTGATCCAGTCAAGCTGCCCCTAGAACTGCATGTACTGCTTCTATCCGTGGAGCTCAGGCTGGGTTTGGGATGCATAAAGTGCTGGAGCGCTGAGGACTGCAGATCCCTTTCCTGAGCATCTCTTCCTTCTTCGTTGCCTTTGTGTCTCCATCTCTTTCTTCTCCCCCTGCCCCTCCACTCCCTCCATCTGACCGTGCCCCCCTCCCCATGTCCTGAGGAGGAGAGCAGGGATGCTGCAATTCCCAGGCACAGGTGCGCGGTCCCCGCCGCGCGCTGCCCCCAGGCACGGCCCCGCACGTCCGCAGCTGACAGCCCACTGGAAATAATGCGTTGTGGCAGAGCGAGACTCAACAGACCACGAAGATCTGCTGGTGCGGGAACTGCTCAGCAACCAGGAGCCGCAACGCCTGGCTCCCAGCTCCGCAGGGCCCTATCCAGCTCTGGGGATGCCTCTGCTGCGCTGAGCCTTCCTCCCCCGTCCCCTGGCTCTCACGTGGGGCGCTTTCCCATCGCACTGCTGTCTGTTCCCCTGCTCCCCACCTCACCATTCATTCCTGCAGTGCTGGGAGGTGGAAGCGGCCGTGTCGTGGAGTCGCTCCCTGTCCCCATGTGGGACAGCTCCACGGCATCCCCACACCTCCGCAGCAGCGCTGGAGGAGGGCCAGGTGTGCAAGAATGGAACAACCAGTTCCAGACTCTCAGCACAGATTTAATCTGCCTCTGGTGTATAAACAGCAAATGTTTGTTCAACTGACCTGCAAACACACAGCATGCCGTGCAGCTCCTGCTCGGTCTCTCCACGTTTCTCACCCTCCAATGGGGCACTGGGACAGGGTACAGCCATGGCTGGGGCTCAGGAACCTATGTGGGGCTCAGGGGCTGGAGCTGGGAATGGTGCTAGGGAAGAGGGCAGAACGTGGCAGGGCAACGTGATGCTTCATGGTCCCAGGGGTGAGGAGCGCATGAAGCAGAGCACGGGGGAGTCCCCCGCACACAGAGCATCCTCCAGCCCAGCAGCCAGCAGCTGAGTGCGGGGCTGCTGGCACTGTTCGCAGGGCCACCACAGGAACAGGGCATCAGCAGAGGGTGCTTGTGAATGCTAATGATGCTTGAGACTGCAACCTTGAAACAGTCCTCGAGCACTGTGGCCAGGCTACGGCTGGGCTGGGCTGGGTGCACACGGGTCCAGTGGGAAGAAATGCCCGTGGCCGCCTGAACCTCCCTGGCAGCTCTAGTCTTGACTGCCCAACTGTGGTCGTCCCTTCCCTGATAGGCTCAGACCACGCTGTTCCTGATGTCCTACCTTTCCCCCAGTGGCCCCAGATGCCTGTGGCAGTCTGGAGATGCTGCTGCCCATAATGAGCAGCAATGCTGGGGTACACTCGGTCTGTCTTAATCTCTCCCCAACAAGACTGTCTGTCTGAACATCCACTTTGACTGTACTCACATACGAGCAGGGCTTGGCAGGGTTGACAGCTCACCAGCTCCCATGTTGTCTCCTTTCAGGGCACGCAGAAGTTCCTGGGGAGGTGCAGTGACATTTAGGCACTGAGCCCCTCTGCTCCCACCAGGAGCCGTCTCCAGACGCCCACTGCCATGTCCAAGGACGACGTGGGCTGCAAGCTGACCTCTGTCTACAAACACAAGGAGAGGAAGCCGAAAAAGCCCCACTACATCCCGAGGCCATGGGGCAAGCCCTACAACTACAAGTGTTTCCAGTGCCCCTTCACGTGCATGGAGAAATCCCACCTCTACAACCACATGAAGTACAGCCTGTGCAAGAACTCCCTCTCCCTCCTCATCGAGTCTGACTGGCCCTACAAGAAGGGCAACCTGCTTCACCCCGAGCTGCGGCTCCTTCATGCCACCGAGGCCACCCGGCTGCGCGGGCGGCAGGATGAGCCGGAGCCCTGCGACTCCTCGGCCACGTCGGGAGGGACGGGCAGGATGAAGCAGACCCCTGGCAGGGGTGGCCACGAGGAGAAGTCGGCAGCAGGGGTGGAGATCCTGCCCGCTGAAGGGGCTGGGGAAGAAGGCAGCCCGTTCCAAGAGGAGGAGGAAGACGTGGCTGGCCTCTTGAGGCAGATGGATGCGGGGGAGAAGAAGGAGAAAAATGAAGAGGCAGGTTGCCAAGGTGATCCAGCTGAACCAGAAGTGAACACTTTGGTCTTTGGCTTCAAGAACAAGAGAGATAAGCCTTGCAAGGAGGTGGAGCCTGACTTTATCATCACGGATGTCTTCTCCCTCAAGAACCATGTCATGAAAAGCAGAGAAATGGCCTCCCCGGACCTAGAAGCTAAGCCAAAGCATTGCAAAGTGCCAAAGAAATGCCTGGCCAGTGGCGGGATCCTCATGGAGCAGTGGAAACTGGTGGCAAATGGGCAAAGGAGGAGCACACCTGAGGTCTCCCCACCTTGTACCGACAGCAACATCATCCCATGCTATCCACCTCCAGCCTACAGTGATTACCACGAACCTCAGGGCCTCAACCTCTCACTGCTGGGCATTAACTACCCGCTGAACCCCAGCCTGTTCTCCTACCTGAGCCCCACCGTGGCCAACAGTGCGACAACACACCCGCACTTGGCTCAGCTGCCATTCCTGGCCTCCACGGCCCAGCTGATGCACCCGCATGCCTCCCACTTCCAGCCCCTGCAGAGCCCCGAGCGTTCAGCCTTCCTGCCTCGCTTCTACTACCCTTTGCTCTTTGAGCACACCTTCAGCTCTGCCGAAGGCAAGATGTCCTCCAGCAAGCCGGAGGCCCAGCAGCTGGTGGGTTCGGTCATGCCCACGCCTCCCCAAGCCAAGACCCCCAGCGAGCCATCCAAACCAGGGCTGCTGAAGGTACCGGTGCTGAAAACAAGTTTTCCTTGGCCCAAAGGTGGCAGAGAGGAGCCAGCCCTCGAGCTCAGCCATGGACATGTGCTGGGGCAGGAAGAAGACAAGTGGCTGACCCAAGAGAAGGAGAGCAACCCAGACCTGGGCCTCAACAACCTGCGCAAAAAGCCAACCACTGACATCTTCCAAAACCTGGTGGGGATGAAGGATGGCACTTTTGCCCCCAGCAGCATCCAGAAGGCAGAGCTGACAGCAGTGACCTGCCTGGAGACCAGCAGTCCCACAGGCAACAACCTGAAGAGGAAACTCCCTTCCAATGATCTGGATTTGATAGGATCTGATATGCTGATGCCTGGAAAAGTCAGCTATCAGAGCAGGTAAGGTATCCTCGGTCTCCTCTTTCCCCACATCTGGCTGGCCTTAAACACCACCTTCATACCCCTTTGTATCCCTGATGACCCCTTCCCACTAAGTGCTCCAAGGGCTCACGTCACTGCAGGCCAGCGGTGCATCCAGCACCCGCCCAGAGCAGCAGCATCCAAGCAGCTGGGCTGTGTCACCACTTGCTGTTCCTTGACTTCCCCCGTTTCACACAGAGCCAGAAACAAGGTGGGGTCTGTGCAGTGTGGACCTGCGCTCCCCAGGCACCAGGGAATCTCCTTTTGGGTCCCCAGGTATCTCACAGTTGCTGTTTAAACATTCACATTTGCATTCCTCTGATTTGCCTTCTGGTTTCAAAGCCCAGAGGGAGGGTCACTCTTCCAAACATTTCCTTTTACCCGGGGCTAGAAATGTGCACAGCTCCTTGTGACAAAATTTCAGTTCCTCCCCTGATTGTGCGAGTCCAGCTGTGGCTCCAAGAAAAATGTCACTGCAAAAACCACAGCTTTTAGCACCCGGAGGAGCTTTCTCTGGAGAAGCACTCTATGCTTTTCTACCTCCGCTTGCCTCTTCCTCCTTCTCGGGGTGGCTGCAGACATCCTCCGCACCTGGACACACATGAGTGCACGTGTCCATCTGTCCCTCAGTGCTCCAAAGAGAAAGAGAAAACAGGTCTGGCCAACTGAGCGGGCATTGCTCACCAGCGCAGTCTCCCCAGAGTAGATGAGTGTTGGGGGCAGGTACAAAATAGCCTATTTTAGCATCCGTCTGCCTCCTGGGGGAACAAAGGCAGGAGCAGATCCAGCCAGATCTCTGCAAGCTCAGACCAAAGCCCTTCCTGGAAGGTCCTCAGGCTGGCAGCAGACATGGAGGAACCCTTGCCGAGCCTACAAGGTTCAGCAAGTCCTGGACATGGACATGGACATGGACATGGACATGGACGTGGACATGGACATGGACATGGACGTGGACATGGACATGGACATGGGCTTGTCCAGCATGGTCCTGGACATGCTCCAAAGATTTTGCCAGCGCTCTCCCTAGTCATTGCGTCCATTTCTTTTCTGCAGTGGTTCGAGGGCCAACACCGGCCACATCCCCAGGGCTCTGGATCACTGGCACATGGATGTCCTCACAGGCTGGCCTGAGGAACCAGAGAGGGGCAAAGACCCTGAAGGCCTGCCCTCTGCAAGTGCTGCCCCAGAGCATGGCCTCTGCAAGCAGAGCAGACCGCAAGAGCCTTCAGCCACCATGACAGACTCTGAGGCTACAACCATGCTTATTGGGGACCTGTCCAAAACCTTAGAGGAGTACCAGGAGGTGGAGAAGAAACTGTCTGATCTGGCAAAGGAGGATACTCCCGGGCAAAAGGAGCTGAGGGACCAGCTAGTCAAAATCCGAAGGGAGCTCTACCACATCCACCAGGCGCTGGAGAAAGCCGCCAAACCCCACGAGGGGCCCCTGGACCTCTCGGTGAAGAGGTCCTCCGAAGGCCTGGAGAAGTGCCCGCAGACCAAGAAGGAAACGTGCAGCGTGGGTCTGGGAATTGAGAAGCTCCACGGCAAAGACCAAGGGGCCCTCAACAAATGTTCAGCTCCAGCTGAGGCTGGAGACGAGGAGGGGCTGCCAAGCTGCCTCCTGGAGGCCGAGAACAAAACCATCGACCTGCTGATCAAGATGAGCCACTCCGAGAGCCTCCGGGCATCCTCCTCCGAGCCCCACCTGGGTGCCGTGATCAAGGCGGAGGTGCTGCCGCTCGCCATGCCGCTGGAGCTGCGGCACGTCATGGAGCCCTACTACAGCCGCACCACCAAGTGCGAGGCGGACTCCAGCGTCCTGCTGTGCTCTGATGGCAGATCCAGCACCACCCAGGGCCCTCCGCTCCCCATCAGCGCCGAGGATGGGCCGCTGGGCTGCCGGGCCATGCAGCGCTCCCTGTCCTGCAGCCTTCCCAATGAGACAGACACGGTGTGTGTCCACAGCCCTTTGCATGCCGACCCCTAAGTCCACCTTGCTTGAAAGCTCCTGGATCTCACTAGCCACCTCATGCTTGACCTTCCTAGTGTCCCACCTCTCCGGCATCCCCCTCCCCCCCACAGATGAAAGCTTCACCACTGCGTGACTCCACAAAGTGTAAGAAACCAGCCCATGACCCCCTCCCCACCGTCCTTATGGGCTCTGCATGCTCAATAGCCTCAGCTCCCTGGTCCTGGAGCTCCCTTTGGAAGGGAAGTCACTAGCAAGCAAGAAAAGCAAGCTGCTAAAAGCACCAAGCTTTCAGTTGAAGCCTCATCCAATCTTCTCATCAGAGACTCTCAGGGACTTCTGCAACCCAGCTCCCATGGCAGGGGAGGGACCACAAATGCGGCGTCTGTATGACCAAGCCTGGGTCCAGATGTGGTTGTACTCAAAGAGACTGTGGCTGTCACCTTTGTGCAGAGCAGAGCAGTGACTGTTTCATCCCATGGTGGCTTCAGTGTCACAGAAGGGAAGTGTTCGCCCAGATAAACTGACCCGGAGGCCAAGTACCTCCCACACTGTAAAGACAAGAACATCTTCCCAGCCGCAACAAGAAGATGCAATAGCCACCTTGCCTCAAAGCATGGCTCCACACCTGGGTGCTGAGCTCTCTGTCACGAGGACTTGCCATGCAAGGGGACTGCTGGGCTGCGGGGACACGTTCCTGCCCACAGTTCTTCCAGTGTCTGGCTCTTTCTCTTGCCTTTACACAGAAATGACTTTCCCTTCCTCTGTCCCCTTGGCCTCTCCCCATGCAGACATGATGCATGCTCCTCACAAAGGCCCACATCCCTGCAGGGTTCCACTCCCATGAGCTCCCGCCCACTAGTCCTAAACTCTCAAATGATGGTAAATAAGACAGCAAAAGGGGTGAGATGGTGGTGCTGTAAGCCCTGCTGCTCAAGGGACAAAGATGCCGAAAACAACTGTAAAGGGACTTTGGGATATGTGGCTCCTCGACCTGTCCCAAGTCAGAATGGCACCGAGCAACCACCGGCCTGTCCCCTGCCACCATGCTGGGCAGGGTCTGCTTGGGCTCAGGCTTTCCTGGGCTTCCTTCCACCATGGTGGGTGTAATGTGCTCTGCTCAGCCCTTTTCTCTCCCATCCACACATTCTGTTCAAGAAATGGTGGGGTCCCCTGTTAGCACAAGGGCCTTCAGCCTTGTGGCTTGTACTGCAGTGAGAGAATCCAGGTGAGGGTTGGGGAGGGCAGGACAAAGAGGATAGCAAAGCCACTAATAAGGGACCTGTGCATCACAGCATGGGAGCTTTAGGCACTGGCACTTCTCTGGGCACAAAGTGGACATCGCTACTGTGAGTGTCTGAAGAAGGCAAGGCCCCATGTGCAGCCTCCCAGGTACTTTGATGGACCTAGGCAACAGAAGCTGACTCTTCTCACCCGACCGCCCTTTGTACAAAGCTTCCACCACATCAAAGGGGGTTATTTCTCACTCAAGGACTTTGCTCAGAGCACAGAGGTCTCCGGAGGTCTCTCTGGAGAAGTGAGTGCAGTGGGGAGCATTGAGGAGAGCACCACTGAGCTCAGCTCCACATCTTTAGCTCCAGATCTTCCTGGTGAGTCGTGTCCCAGCACGGCCCTGGCTCCACCAGACCAGTGGTGGCCATGAGACCCAGCCACAAGAAACCCCAGAGCTCGGGTGCAGGATCCTCGATTCTGGAGCCCAAGGGAAGTGGAGCGGGGCCTTTCTTTCTGGGTTTGAACAGTGCCGCGACCTTCAGTTGCCATAACATTATGAGCACAGCAGCCCCCTCCGTACCAAGCACCTTGCTCACACTACCCACTCCCAGCAGCCTATCCGCCTCTCTCCAGCCTCTTCTGCCACTCTGTGCCCCTCTGTCCCCCTGAGTCCCTCCTGTCAACCCACCCGTTCCTGTCTTCCTCATCCCACAGCTCTCCCCTACGACAGCATCTCCCCATCCCCTACCTCAGGGCTCGTCCCCCCATACCACCTTCTTCCATGCCACGACCCTTGCTCAGCCCCAGCAGGGCACACAGGCTGGAGCCCTGTTTTTCCTGTGATATCCACCCCTGCCCACTCAGCCCTTACCTCCTCTGAGGAACAATACCACTTCTGGGTCCCTCTGCCCACCCTGGAACCCCATCTCTTCCCTGCCCCGAGCAGCACGTTGTATTTCCTAGCAGATCCTGGGCATCTTGGAGGTCTGAGACACCAGTGAAGGAGCTGGGCTCACTGGCAACCAGCCCTGGGCTTCAGCAGGAGGTCTGTGCCCAGACCACCACACAGTGCTGCTTTTCTCCCTTTTAGCCTATGTACTGCTCGAGCACAGGCTGCCTCCCTGCACCAGTCCCTGGCTCCATCCCACCACCCCCAGCTGGGACCCCCCCTGCTCACCGGTGCCCGGGGCGGCAGCCGGTGCCCGCAGCCCTCGCTGCATCACTCACGGCCTCTCCCGCCTCCGCAGAAAGCCGGGGGGCAGGCAGGAGGTAGAGGCCAACCACACACTATTTATTGTTCACAGTTTTACGAATGTACAAAACGAAAACCAAACCATTAAAAAGAAAAACCTCCGAGGGCTGCTGCTGTCTGCTGTGTTGATGCCAAGGGCATGCACTCGGGCTCTCCATCCCAGCGCCGTGCATCTCTGGGTTTTGAGGGTTTGTCGCCTCGCTATGACCGAAGCCAGCTGCAATGGGGACGGTGAGTGTGGTTGTCCCTTGTCCTCAGAGCTTGTGGCACAGTACCAGCATCTCATGCTCCAGAGTGCTAGTGCAGGAAGCAGCAGAAGGGAGGGTGTGGGGTTGAGTCCCATGTCCTCAGTGCCACCCAGCCTTGCTCCCTGTCCCAGTGGTGCCAGTGGCACCCCGCAGAGGGGACAGCTCCCCTCCTTGACTGCTGTGGCTGCCCGGGGCTCCTGCAGCACGGCTGTGAGTGCCTCCAGGAGGCAGCCAGCCTGTGGCACCGTTCCAGCTCCAAAGGTGGAAGCATTTACCTTTGCATTTAAATAATGGATGGGAGTTGAACTACCAGGGTGCCTTATCCAGGCTGCAATCTGTGCCCTTGGGGCCCTCAGCCCACTCCAGCACAGGGCCCATTACACGGCTATTTGGTCACCCTAAAGGCATCTGATGGCTGGCCATTACCCACCCTTTGCGGTCGGCCCACCCGATAGCCATCTTCCTCGGTCACGGCTGACCAAAGCCTCCCTACTTGTACATCCCCCCAGGTTCCTTGGCAGTGCCAAGGCTCGTTCCCATCACTCGCCGGAGGACCCAGATGAGTGAGGCTGAATTCCTCCATGGCCGACTCTGTGGGGCAGGGGATGCCGGGTCACAGCAGGTCCCTGGCTCAGCACAGAGACCAGAAGCTCCTGCTCAATGGAGCTGCACGGCTTTTATGGGTTTCTTACCCTGGGTGGGTAGCGCTGCTCCTGCTCAGGTATTCCTTCTCCTCCGGGTTCAGGAGCAAAGGACAGCTCAGGGATGGAGGGAGGGGGAAGTTTTCTAATAAACAATCCCTCAGGGAAGGCTTCTCTCAGGCAAGGAACAAGGCTTCGGGGTAACTTGTGCAGAAGGAGGTTATTGCTCTCCACAACCTACTGGCACGAGGACGTGGCTCCAGGGTTGCTGGGAGCAGAGCTGGGATGCAGCGGGTGGGATTGCTGCATCCCAACCCACTTTTCCAGCCATGGTGGCTTGGCTGTGATCACGAGGACCAGCAGCAAGAAGCAGAGGCAGACACAGCACTGTGCTCAGGGAGCTGGGCCTGGAGCATGCTGGATGCCCATGCAGGCTGTCCCATGGTGGGGCCATGTGTGGTGTGAATGGGGTGCTGGGCACTCACTCATAGCAGTGGGCTCCCAGGTGGAACCAGCTGGGCACAAGAAGTGGTTCCTGCCCAGCACAACCAGTTCTCTCCTAACTTGACACGGGCAGTCCAGAGCTCGGAGCAGTGGAAAGTTACCGAACGTGGACTAAAGAAGGACCAAGGTCGGCAAGGAGATTTCTGAGCAGATACGTGAAGCTGCAGAGACAACCTACAGCAGAGCTGCTCTGTCTGAGTAGGAGGGGGCCATGAGCTGATTTCTGAACCGTGAGCCAGGGGAGGCAGCCAACCTCTCCAGTTTTGTGGGAGAAAAAAAGAGTACAAAACCCTGCAACACTTCCCTGCTGCATTGCTTCCCCAGTCCATCCATTATTTCAGTTGGAGGTTTCCTTTCCCAGCTCGTGGATGCCTCCGAACGGATGCGAACAGACTATCTCCCTGGGTGTTTGCCCAGGGCAGAACCACTCTGGCTTTGGAGTTGGATAAAAGGCTCAGAGAGTGAAGCAGGGAGGGTTTAAGTACTTGAAAGTGATGTTGGGAGTATGTAGGAGAGCCGCGGTCTGGCTCGGGGGCACATGGTCCCCAAGGGCAGCCTGGAAGAGCAAAAGTGAGAGCGAGAGCATGAGCAAGAGCGAGAGCGAGAGCGGGTCTCCCTCGAGCCTCTCTCGGGCCTCCCCCTGCTCCAGGGGATGCAGGCGATGCTGGGTACCAAGGGCGGGTGCCACCCTAGGAGCCGCTCATGGCCCAGCACCGGGCTGCCACAGCTTAGGGGCAGATGAGGAAGGGGTGGCAATGGGGGTAGCCCATGAGTCTGCTCTTGCAGGGAAGGGGCTTTCTGCCGGTGCCCACTGATGTGCACTGCCTTTGGCCCTTTTGATCAGACTCAGCAGAGAGCTAGATGTCCCAAACAGGATTAATTTCCTAATCCTCTGGTGAGCCCCGTGGGAGGGAGAGGCGGTGCAGGAGGAGGAATGGGGCTTTCCTATTGCTCTGCCAAAGGAGCTCAGTCCCTGTCAGACACTGGAGAATCTTCTCCACAGATTAGACAGCGCGGACTGATGTCTCGCAGGATGTACACATTTTCCAGGGGCCAGGAGCAGGGCAGTTTTAGGATTTCTCACCCAATGCTCTCAAGGCAGTCCTGAGACACCGCTGCCCTACTTCGGATCTGTCTGAGGACAGTCTCAGCCTTCAGTCCAAATCTCCCCAGCGCAACTGAAACCCTCCATGGATACCATGGCCATCCATGTCCCCCTGATCCCCTCCCCATCCCCAGCGGGTGTGATCTAGGTTAAGTCGGGCTTTTTTTCACAACTCCACATCTAGGTAGAAATGTCATGGGACAAGCCACCCAGCACACATGTATGGTGCTAGGCAGGTGCAGGGCCCCATCTTCTGGGCATGGATCTTCCCTTGCGTGCACTCAGGCCAGAGCTGATGGCCCCGGGGTAAAGGGAGGGAAAACCCCAGGGGGTGAAGGTCACTGCTAATGCCTGCCAGTGCTACGTTCTGGGGAAACCTGAATTGCACCCAAGCTCTCCTCGCCTGGTCCGTCTGTAGCGTGGGCAGTCAGACCATGCCCCCATCTTTGAACCCTGCAGCTCCCAGCGTTGGCGTGGGCATGGGCTGTACCATGACACAGGTGTCTCCTGAGGTCCAGGGGTGGCTTTGAAACGGGTTGTGACAGAGGCACGGTCCTGGAAAGGTGAACGGGAGCCCCAGGGCCAGGCTGTGTTTGTTTATCCTGGTGATGGAGCTCACAACAGTGAAACAAAAGGTCAGACCCTGTTGCCCTGGGAGATGGTTTTTGAAGCTGCCTATGTCCTGCTGGGACTTGGATGGAGTGGCCCCGGTGCTTGTCACGTCAGGTTATTTTGTAATTTTGTCTGGTAATAGGTCCGAAGCCGCCCTCCAGACCTCGTGAGCTTCAGGGACACACCAATAGGACCAGAAGGGCCCCAAGCACTAAGTCAGGAGCTCCCAGCCCAGAGATCCAGGGGCAGCTCCCCATCCTGCAGCCCCCACAAACCAGCAGGGCCCAACTGCCTCCAAGCATCCCAAAAGATGGAAAGATTTGGGGAGCACGATCCAAACTTCATTGTCTTTGGTTCATCTGAGTAGTGAACAGACACAAACATTATTAAGCCTAAGGAAAACCCTGGCCACATTCAAGGTGGATGCTTTGAGCTCAACCCTGCCCAGGGTGGACCCCTTGCAAAGCGAGTACTGTTGGGGAGGGAGGGAACCTCTGAGCAGCACCATGCAGGTGGGACCTCACTGGTTCTGCTTTTACTCCTCACTGTCTTTGCTTGAGCTGAACCCATCAGTGTTACCTCCAGCCCTGAACACGGCCTTGCACAGCAGGGGGGAGCCACGGTTGAGAGACATGGAGATCAAGAGCTTCTCCATTGGACCTCAGACCCTGGCACTGCAAAAATCCCCATCTTCACCCATAAATGGTGACACTGAGACACCCCACCACACATGACCCAGGCTGGGAGCATGCAGAGAGCCAGGGAAGAGCAGTGAGATAAGATAAGACCCCTGATCCAAGGCATGGGAGTGTCCCTGCCCCACTCCCCACAGGATGCTTTGCTCAGCTGCAGGATATTGCTGCCTTTGCCTGGACCTCTCTGCATAAGAGCCCCTAATTGTCACTGCACCTGGGCACCTTGGGGCCTCTCCTCCACTGATCCTGGAGGGAAAGACACCTTCTATCTGGGTATGAGACCAGCAGGGAATAAAAACTGCGTGCACCAGCCCTTGTCTTGCTGCTTCTGGTTGTCAGCACAAGAAGCTGTTGTGTTTACCCACACTCAAGGGCAATCATCCATCACTAACAACACAACGCAGCACCCTCAGCCCCACCACCCTGAGCCTGGCCAGGGAGCAGGACAGAGCCAGCAGGAGGGCAGCACTGCTGGGAAGGACGGGCAGCCCCAGGACATCCAGACAAGAGGTAGGAGCTGGGCTCATGGCCATGCACAGTCACTGAGCTGTGCTGGGGATAGGGTCAGGATCAGCGAAGTGGACACTTCTGTTTTTGGGTTTGTGGTGGCTGGCAAGTTAGCCCTCTGGCTGGTAACTCACTTTTTCCCTGTGGAAGCCAGTACATTGGGTTTGGACTCTGCTCAGTTCTGCAGGAAAACTCCAATGCACCCTGGCAGCAGCAGTGTGAGAGCTGGAGGAGGGCTCGTTGCCACCTCGCAGCTCCCTACTGCCAGGGGCTGAAGCACACCGCCCCTGCACTGAGGGAAGCTGTGGGATAGTTGTACCCAAGCCTCAGATCCAACAGGAGCTGGATTCCCTCCGTATTCACGCTCTCACTCTCATGTAGTTGCATTTGGTATCTCTGCAAATATTTGGGGAATGATGTCTCAGACATTTGCAGTGTTTGCATTTGGGAAGGATAGTGAGCACCCAGAATGCCTTAGCTCAGCACAACCCTTTAGCTGCAGCTTGGGGAAGTAGTACTTCTGCGGGCAGTGTAAAACAGCAGCCAGTCACTGCACACAGGGCAATCAAGGTGGAGCTGTGGCTCTCAAACAGCACAGCTGTGTGTCCTTTATTATAATAATTATGAGCACATTTAAAGCAAGGTTAACTTCTGCCTCTCCAGGGTCTTTAACAAGGCTGTTTCTCTTAGCAGTTCGTGTCTGCTGGAGAGAAGGGCTGAGGGCTCCGGGTTTTGCAGGACCTGTTCCTTCGTATTTGTGGTTGTAAAACAGAGAGTGGGCAAAAGAGAAATTGTGGTTGTTGTGGCGGCTCTCACATCTGAAAGAAGGTGTAACCCGTTTCTGAAATGTTTGTGTAGGCTGAATCAGAGCAATACCTTTTTCTTCCTGCCAAGGCATTGGCCGTTTCCAGAATACATTGATTTGGATGGAAAGAGGCTGCCCTTAGCAAACACACGCCCTGGCCAGGGGTGAAATCTGACCCACACGGGAGTGGAGGAAGAGTTATCCTCAGACAGCGCAAGCAGGGACTAAGCATGGCTTGGAGAGAGATGGCTTAGAGAAAATAGGGTCAAGAAGTGGGAAGGACCTGAGAGAAGCCACTGATCTCAAGAATTGGAGAGGTGGAGTTCACACCCAGTGCACTCACACACAGGACTGTCTCTTCTGCATAAACCCTCAGGATAGGTCTGTCACTCAATCTGTCACTGAAGCCTACGCACTGCTTTGCTTGCAGACCCAGCTTTCCTCCCCTTCAATCTTTATGCCATTGTCCCTGTTTGTATTTTGAGCACATAATTAGCGGGTAGGGGTATGAGCTGGTCTCTGCTGCATTGCAGTGCATCCAGCCTAGCACCAACACCTTGGCCCTGGGTAGACAGCAAGCACCTGAGCTCAGAGCACGTCCCCAGGGATGGCATCAGGCAGGGTCAGTAATAGTCTTACCACTTACTCTGAACAGGGATGAGAGACTTGTCATGGACTCCACTCTAGAGACCAACCAGCAGAAGGAGAAGCTTCTGAAAGCCCTCTACACCCTCCAGCTGAAGTCAAACACCACTCTCCAGACAGCCAGCCCACTGCTGAGCAGCCAGCGGGGCATGGGCATGGTGACACAGCTCCAAGTCCACCAGCTGGCAGACAAAACCAAAAGCCTGTGTAGAGACCTAGAAAATATTAAGAACCTCCTCCACTATCGTCAGGATGAACTGGTCCAGCAGATCCCCAACCCCACTGGCAGCCGTTATGGGTGTGTAAGTGGAATCCATTGCTCCCAGGATGGCTCTATCTATGTGACAGCTGAGGGTGCTCCCTGGGTGCACGTGCTTAGCAGCACAGGCCAAGTGCTGAAGTCCCTGCCCTGCTGGGAAACGGGGAGGGAGGATGGCAGTTTCTTGCCAGAGGATGTGACTGTGACTCGGGCAGGAATGGTGGCTGTAGCTGACATGATAAATGGGGCTGTCTGGGTCTTCAATCCTCACACCAGCTCCTCCAAGGGGGAATGGATAAAGATTGGGAAGGTTGGCTCCCCCAGGGGTGTTGGAGTAGACTCCACAGGCAAGATCTTAGTAGCAGACTATGCCCAAGGCCAAGTCCACAGCTTTGCACTGGACCATGCCTTCAAGACACTGAACATCCGCTCAGTCTCCAACCTGCAGGGACCTCGCTACATCAGTCCGGCACCCAACGGAGGCTTTGTGGTGAGTGAGGAGTGCGGAGACGTCAAGGTGTTCATGAGCAGTCGTAAACTCATTTGCTCCCTCAGCAGCAGATATGGACACCAGTTTGGCAACCCGGCGGGGGTGTGCGTTGACGCGGAAGGCAGTGTGGTGGTGGCAGACGAGCAGCGTCGCACCGTCCACTTGTTCCCGGAGAGCGGGGCTCCTGTCTGCCTGGTGTCCGCAGGGCTGCGGAGGCCGGCCGGCGTGGCCTGCTCCCCCTTCGGGCACCTCTTCGTGGCAGACACAGGTGAGAACTGTGTCAAAGTCTTCAAGTACCACGTGAGGCCCCGCCAGCCCTTGGGCACCTTGTGACAACCTCCAGAGCGGGGCCAGTTCCACCACAACCCTGCTGAGCTTTGGGTCCGCCGGTGGGTCGCAAATGAAGGTGCTCCCACAACCAGGCGTCGTCCCCGCGCTCAACCACGTTGGTGCCATCCAACTTTTCCAGATGGCAGAAGGAAGGACTCGAGCAGCAAAGGTTCAGCTCCACGCTTCTTGGATCCACCAGAGTAGCTGAAGGACTGAGATGGGGCAGTGGGTGTGGATCAGGCTCCCCAGGGCAGTGGGCATGGCCCCGCACTGCCGGAGCTCACAGAGCATTGAGGCACCGCTCTCAGACATAGGGTTTGGGTTCGGGTGGTGCTGTGTGGAGCCATGGGTTGGTCTCCACAGTCCCTGTGTAATAAAAATTTGTGACTGTTTGTTCATTGTAAAGGACTAGCCTCCCCTTCAGCTGATAAGTGTAATAAAATTTA